>UCOJ01000181.1:0-162761 GCA_900474305.1 Cecidostiba fungosa | reverse complement strand
GAGAGAGAGAGAGAGAGAGAGAGAGAGAGAGAGAGAGAGAGAGAGAGAGAGAGAGAGAGAGAGAGAGAGAGAGAGAGCAAGGAGTCAGATAGAGATAGATTTATTTTATATAAAAGAGAGAAGCAGAGGCGGCAGCAGCACAGCAGCAGCGGCAGAAGCAACGGAGAGGGAATTGAAAGAGAGTAGAAGAAGGCGAACTGGCCGAGAGATAAGTGTACAATGGCCGAGGAGAAGCTTCGCTCTCCGTCTCTCTCTCTTTCTCTCTCTCGGACTCGCGCTCGCTGCGAGTTTGATAAGATCGGGCTGGTCATTACGAGTGTCTCACAGCGGGGGACACACTGCCTGGACATGTCGGCTTTCGATTCTCATCCGGCGCGCGAGCGAGCGAGCGAGTACCGCGCGTATATCTATATACGTTTATACCTACGTACGTATACGTACCTCTCCAGCACAGGCTTTTATTCCCCAGTCTTATATACTGCATCATCGTTCCAGCTCTTTCTCTCCTCCGTTCTATCTTTTCTTCTTCCCCGCGAAAACCCTTTCACAGATATGTACGCGGCCACCCCCTGTCTATCTTTCAAAGGTGTTCATTGTCGAGTTCTAAGCGTTCTAGTTTGAGATTTTTATGGTTCGGGCGTCGTCGTTTTTAATGGTCCCCTAGCGATGCGACGATATACCTATATATCCGAGAGGCGAAGCTTTTCCTCTGCTTTGGGGAATCGATTCTCGAGAGGCGCGACCCTTTCTTCTCGAGTGTATTGCTTTTTCTCTCTCTCTCTCTCTCATTCTCGAAAAGACGGAATATATAGCGCGGCAAATAAAAATGTATCAAAAACAATTTCGCGACGACTCCAATCCGTGCAAAGAATTTAAATGAATCAAGCTGCACAAAGGACTACATTTCGCTTTAAATTTAGACATCGCGGCGACAGCTGCCCTCTCTCTCTCTTTAGGAAAGCCTGTTCTTCAATTTTTCGTCCGAAACATGCAAATAACTCCATCTCTACAAACGAGCTTTTCGAGGAAGAAGAAGCAGTAGCAGCAGAAGCGAAAAAAAGGGACGAGAGTAGCAGGCCACAACTGCGAGGAGAGAAGAAAAGAGAAGTACATCCTGCAGCTTGTTATCTCAAATACCCTGAAAGAGCGAGAGCAGGAAGGAGAGCAGATCTGCATTCTGCGAGTATAGTCACAGTGAGAGAGGACAGCGCTCGGGTTTTCACCCATGAGTGCATGCATGCGCACACAATAACGCGCGCATACCTGCCGGTAGCTGCTCGGCGATGTGTCGCGCGCCTCCTCTCTACTCGTCTCTCGTCGGTGTGCTAGCTGTTGTCCCCCTTTGGCGCCCAGCGAAAGGGAAAAAAAGGAGTTCGGCGTAGCGACGGAAGACACGCCGAGAGTAATAGAAAAAGAGGGCGACACAATGAGTCGAGAGACAGAGAGAGGGTTGAAATTTCGAAAGGACTATAGCAAAGGAAGCGAGGGGTCTGCGCCAGCTTTGCGCCTCGTTTAAGCCCCTCTCGTAGCGCGATGTCGCGCGAGCATAATCCGACATTAGATCTCCCGGCCGGCGAAGAAAGAGATTACATCTGCAGTTTAGTCGCATTTTATAAAAGATGCAAAGCTCTGCGCCCTTCCACTTTTTTCTTATTTTCCAGCCCGACCCCCCACTATATATACCAGCTCTCGCATAGGATGAGAAAGGGAAAGACGGAGCGAGAATGTCGCTGCTGCTTCAAGCCTTTGATGCGATGAACTCATTTTTCTCGGCGCTCTCCTTTATATTCGGTAATCTCGTGCGCGCTTCGCGTGTAATGCGCATTTTCCCCCCGAAGAATAAGGCGGCGAGACTATATGAGTACGGGCTCGATCCATCTTCTGCCACTATACACTCTGCTACTGCATACGCTGCTGCTGCTGCTCCTCTCGTCGCTTCACGGCCGACAGACTCTGCTGCTGCGGACTTTATGAATTTTTTGAATTTCCACGGGGAGCGTTTGGCACTGTGTGTGTTTTGGCCTAATTGAATCCCGAGATTTTTCGAGCGGCTAAACGCGCGATGAATACCTTATGGCCCGCGCCGGAAGCAATTTATCACAATATTCAAATAGCCCGTCACGCTGCTTCCTTCGATTTACCCGTTTTTTCATTTTTTTTGCGGCTTCCTCGTTAAAATAATAATAAGAAGCAAGTCGGATGACGAAGCGAGTATATATACTGCATGACGAAGCCTGGGAAATTTTTTCTCCTCTATTCCCCGATAAGCGCGGCCGATCCCCAATTTATGCGAATCGGAAACGAGGCGCATCCTTGACCTCTGCACCTTGCATCTGCACTTTATACACCACATCCTATTCATCTTCAATTTCCCCCGCACTCGGAGACTACTGCGGGTATACGCGCGACCGATCTCGCGCAGCATTTCCCAAGAGGCTTAAAAAAAAAGTCAAAGAGCGTATATATATAAAAGTAAGATAAAAGGCTGCGCTCGGGATCGTGTGTAATTTTCTTACCCTAAACACCCACCTGCAGGACGCGCGCGCGCCCGTCTATGCCGGCTACAAACGCACAAAGCCCGCAGATAATAGAAGATCGAGCCGAGGAGGGATATAAAACGTATGTGTGTGTGTGTGAGCGGCGGCAGCCGAAGGTGTCGGGGAGAGTCAATGGCTCAGCTAAAGTGCGAGCGTGATGAGAGAGGGGTCGGGAAAAGTCGTAGGTGTCCGATGCAGGCTCTCTCTCTCGCTGGTGCATCCTTGCGAGAGAAGAGATAGAAAGAGAGAGGCGAGGATTCTCACGCTGGCGACCCTGACGGGGGTATAATAATCGCGTTTGATTGATCGGACGGTCCCACACACACACGCACTCACTGCATCAGATAGACATCGCTGTGCCCTATCTCTCGCGCTCTCTTGCGGCCTCGAATAAATATATATCCGGCTTACGCACCGGCCACTCTGCTCCGGATTATTGGATTTTCTATTTTTATAAGCGAGCCTCATATTTTTTAAACGACCGGGAATATTTTTCGACGGGCGCGCAGGATTTGCGGGACTCGAGGACTCTCGCATCGCTTATTGAGAAGAGGGTGCGGGGAGTCGATCTTCGCTTGGCGCCCAACGTGTTGGTATAACCGAAGGACAAATATATCTATGCGTCTGTTTGTTTTTCGGCTCACAGCTCGCTGATGATGAACTCTCGGCGCGGGAAGTTTATTCCAGTAGTATAAGTGTATCAAGTCTCGTGATTTGCGAGGGTAGATATAAAACGGATGAGGAGGAGATGCCTTTGTGCGCTAATGCGATTGACGCGCTTGCGGCCGAGTTTTATGGGCCGTTTGCTGTCGGATTACTGACATAATTTTAAAGCTCGGCGAGATAGGGCCAATATAGTTTTGCCTATGGAAGCACTCTCTGTGATAAGCGAAAATTTATACTATTTGCATCTCGATTCCCGGGTATAGACATCTCAAGTACCTCGTGCCCGGACACGGGTATAATCGGCCGATTTCAAAATCTCCTTTCTCGAAACGCGAGTAGAGCTACTCGAAAGTTGGTTGTCTATCGGAGTAAATCGCTCACGGCAGCAGAGAGAGAGAGAGAGAGAGAGAGCATCAGCCCTATCAAAGCTATGTTAACAACAAATTCAAAACTGCTCCTTTCTGATTCCACTCGAGGTCGCTCAGTTCTCCTACTCGTAATAACGAGACGTCTACCCAACATCATCTCTTATGCATCTCTCTCTCGAGGAGCCATCAGAGCATCAGCGGGGCTCGAGTCCTCCCCGACGACGAAGCTAGCGCACGTATTTCCTCTTCTGCGGAGCTCGCAGCATTTTCTCTCGCTCATCGGTGTTCCACTTGTTGTTGACATAAACGGATGCACGAAATCTTCTTACGCAGCACTTGGAGCGGAGCTACTATTCTCCTCTCTCGCGACGGAAGCGTTTTGATTCGAGGCGGATCGCGCGCACACGCAGGTATATAGGCGGACAATACGCGAGGCACAAAAGGATGGGCGCCTCCCGTCTCTGCCTTACAGGCTTTCGAGCTTCCGTAAAAGGTATTCAGCTTTAAATGCGCGAGCAAGCGCTCGCGCCATATATCTATATAACGCGCATTGTGCCGCGGGGGCTTATATATATACGGACACACGATATAAACGTCGCCGAGGTAGTCGCTCGACGCTAGCGCGGGAGGAATAGCAGAAGAAAAAGGCGCGAGGCCGATGGCCACAGGATTCCCAGCGCGCGCGATGCGGAAGCTATCTCTCTCTCTCTCTCTAAGAGGAGGGGAAAAAGCACAGGACACGTTGGCGCACACGCGTCATGCCGAAGCAAATCCCGCAGCGCGCGATACAATGATATACGCATCAGAGAGCGAGTGCGAGAGAGAATCTCGATTTACGGCGTGCGAAAAAACGCTTACGGAGGCGCGAGCGCGGAGAATGCACGCGAGCAGTGCGACGGGGAAAAAAGAAGTCGGGAGTTTCTGACAGGTGCCGGCAAGGAGGAGTCCCATTGTCGCTTGGGCGCAAGTCATCGCGCGCGGCCCATAGTATATTTCTCCTTTTGTGCCACTACACGGAAGGAAAAACAAACAGAAAACTGGACGAACTGACGCGACAAGTCTTCTTCTCGGCTGCTGCGGTTATAATAGGCTGCCTTATGGCCGTTGATTTTCTATAATCGTAATTGGCCAGCCTGTGCCGGCCGCCGAGACCAAAGATGGAATAAGCTATACTGCGCGAAGCTTGATCGCGATCGTTACACTCGCTCAATCCCCTCCTTTTCCGCGTGCAATTTTCCAAATGGAAGTTATTCCCTTTGCCGTCGCGCGCAAGATAGGGCTCCTTAATACACTCGCTAAAAACACTTTGAGCCAGCGTTCTGATTACAACGGAATACGCAATCAGTAGGGTCATTAATATTTTCGAAAAAGCGACGCCGCGACGACGAGATAATTCATGCACCGCGCTCGCGCGCGCCATGCAAAACTTCATCAAAGCGGCAGGCTTCTTCTTCTTTTTTTTTTATTTCCCGCGAGCACTTTACTCGCTACTCTCATCTGCAATGCCTAAGAACGGATACGCGAGCTATACACGTTCCTCTCACGAAAGAGAATCACTAATTTGTTTAATGGCGTTCTCGCGCGCTCTGGCTCGAAGTACCGTATTACGGGTCGTTAAGAAAAATGACGGATGCGCCCGCGGCTACAATCCGAATCGCTGATTATGGAATTGGGCGATTTAATTTAATCGCTCTCGCTCGTCCTCGTCGTCCTCGCGTCGATTGAAATGTCGATGTGCGTAATTGGGGAGGAAAATCACACGTTGCGTCCGCCGCGCGCTATAAGTAATGACGAAGATCCCCGCATCTCCGGTTCTTCTTTTCACATATACGAGCTGCTGTATATATCGCGTAGACTCGATTAACTCGCACGAGCTAAATAAATCTCTGCAGCAGTAGCAGCCCGGTCGCCGCGCGAAATATTAGGCCTCGTGCTTCATTTGCCACCGGGAATAAGATGAGTCGCGCAGGAGCTTTTAAATTTGAAATTTTAATGCCGGTGATATCTTGTCGCATAATCGCGCGTTAAAAGTCTTAAATTTGCCGCTCGACTGGGACGGCTGCGAAGGAGATAAAAAATAAAGGAAGCGCCTATTTGGCCATTCAGCTTTAATGTCTGTATCACGCCTATCTCGTATTGCCCAAATGCAAATTGGTCCCGAGCGGAGAATTTGACTAATACGCCCACGTGAGATTCGGCGAAAGACGCGACCGCGTGCTGTATATCTGCTATCTCTCTACTTAAAAAAATTAACGTTTTCGAGTAATTAGAAGGGGCGACGTTGTGTGGGGGAAAAACTGGTTTGAAAAAAGCCGGCATCGTGAGCAAGAGCAACTTTCTACGTGTGTGTGTGTGTATGTGTGTACGTTTTAGTAACACCGCGAAGCGACTACTCCGCGGCGTAATTATGCAAAGGCGCGTTCTCTCGATCTATGGGCTCATTAACGTTCGCCATAAACACGTTATACCATTTATCTAAATCGCGTCTTTCGCGATTCTCCAAACGATATCTGGCACGTGTGTGTGTGTAACTCTGGAATTTCGTGAGAAAGCTTAAACAATGTTCGCACTCGCCGACGTATTTATTGTTTTTTTATTCAATTTTGCGCGTCCGGAATTCCAATTATTATTCTAACGCCGAGAGATAATTCGACCAAAATATTCCGTATGTTGATGATGGGTTTGCGGTGGAAGAAAAAATTTAAATGTAGACCAAATGAAAAAGCCATAAATAAAGCGAGTCGGAAAAGCAAAGCCCTTGTAAGTAAGCGTAGCTACCCGCGGTGACCATGAGGAATCGTGGTACATATTCGCGGGGCGTAGGAACATCGTCTCGTCGCGAAACTTTCTTATCACTCGGCGGCCGACGTGTCGTATAGCATAGCGACGAGCCGAGCGAGCAAAAGAGAGGAGCTACGAAAGAGGATCTCGCGTCAGGGACCCGGCACTCCTTCTCTCTCGCGCGCGCGCAGTCGTCTCGCTCACTCTGCCCACCTGTTAAATTGTGTAGCTATTAGCCCGCGACTTTGAATATAAATCGAGCCATTACGTCGAGCTGCTGCTGCTGCTGGAGAGCAAAGCAGAGGGAGAGGCGCGGCACCCTCTGCATCTTCTTCTTCTTCTGCTGCTTCGGCCGCAGGCTCCTTAGTGAGAGCGCGAATGTAACTAACTGTCTGCCGCTGATGACCGCCGGCGTATGCAACTCACGATGTATGGCCCGATCTTCCGGATTTTTCGAGCGAGATTATATTCACGAAGTCAAACACGGTCTGAAGCTTTCCATTTGGCTTGTTGAAATTTTATGTTTCCACGAATAGTGCGATTCCCCGGGATAGAATACGTAAATAAACGAACAAAGCCAAACTAGGCTGGCATCACGAGTCCATCGGAGATTAGTTTTGTAATGAGAGAGAAATAGCGCGTGTAGCTTCTAGAGTAGTTCGGACAGCGCTTTCGCTCGGGCTCCGGAGCTTTGTGGATTTTAATTGAACGCGATGTATTCACAAGGAGAACTTTGCACTCGAGCTCGAGTTTTAAATGAAAATCCCAATTTTAGACTTTCAATCGACTCCAGGAATCTCTGAGCGTGTGTTAAATATTGTGACACGGCACTTTTCTACAGAAGAAGCGTCGCATCACGATCTGATATCTGAATGCACATCTGATATCCTTATCCCCCTTACACAGAGGAATACCAAAAATCATAGTTTCGAGAAAATCCCCAGTGACACGAAGTAAAGCCGCATGCCATAGCAATCGGATTTATCATAAGCCACGCGCATGACGACGATGATAATAGTCCCGCAGCCAAAAAGTAAACGAGCGTGGCATTCGAGCGTGGGGTGCAGAATCAGCAGCAACAGCAAGTAGTCGAGGATCCCGGCATCCGTATCGGCGGCTGTTATCGGTATGCAGATCTATATAGGATATAATAGCCACTATAGTTCCACGAGGTTTATCAGATCCGCGTGCAGCGCCAAGTCGTCGCGGGTCCCAAAAATAAAAATCAATTTAGGATGGACCCCTGCGCGCCCGCACATGTGGCGGCGACTCGGTAATGTGGAGGAATCTGTCGTGTCATACGTCAGATTAGACGGGGACTGCTCCGCGTGTTATGCCCTCCCCCTCTCTGTCTCTTCCGTCTCTCCTCAGACACACACACACACACTCACGTCCCGGATGGGCCGTCAAGCGACTCCACTGTAGCGCCCGGGATGATCCCCGGGTGATGTAGGCGATGGACTTGGGGGAGGTCATTAGGGCCGCCTCGGAATTTCGAGCCGCGTGTTCAGCTGTGTGCGTACAGGTTATATGTACGCGACACGACGGCTATGCTGAGCTGGCGTCTTTGGGACTGCGCTACTGCAGCTGAATTTCGGATGTATTACGGGCTGTTGGCCGAGCAATGACGCGGGAAATTACAAGCTTTTCATTCGGAAATTGGAAATTCCTCGGGGCCAATCCTAACTCGAGAGCTTCGTCTCCCGCTGATGTTTATGTTTATTAAGGCTCCGCGAGAGAAACGAGTAATAATCGGGCAAACATTTTCATTCTCGGAACGTACTGCGAATAGCTGAGGCACATTCATCAAGCTCGTATTAGCGATAATAGCCGCCGGCTTCCGAAAACTGCTCCCTACCACTCAATTAAGAAAAATCAGGCAACTGCAATTAATCCTGATTCCGGCGCGTCATACACTAATCACCGTCGTCATCATCAGCTCTGTTTCTCTCCTCGCCAGAAAAACACGATCCCTTCGCTGTTTCCTTATATATACGTCTCCCGCGCGTAAAAGTCACCTCTTTCCCGAGAGCGTATTTTCGCCTCCCGGTACATTTGGCCACGATTACGGACGAACGAAATTGTTACAAGCCAGTGGCGCGAGCCATCGTCACGTATAGGGTAGCAGCAGCAGCAGCCACCAACGTACAAATTGTTCTACATGTCTTTTTCCTCTCACGTGCCACGGTTAGCGAGCGAAACTCGAGGTGCTCAATCACCCCGCGCGTTGCGCGAGTCCTCCGCAGTTCGCGCAGTGTGTACAGGGCGAGCCGAAAGAGAGTGAGAAGCGGGAGAGTTTTACCGAAGCATTTTG
The DNA here is from genome assembly GCA_900474305.1 of Cecidostiba fungosa. Classification (NCBI taxonomy): domain Eukaryota; kingdom Metazoa; phylum Arthropoda; class Insecta; order Hymenoptera; family Pteromalidae; genus Cecidostiba; species Cecidostiba fungosa. The sequence goes on along the minus strand of UCOJ01000181.1, from coordinate 154,095 downwards.
GCCTTATCTCGCAGCCGCCGCCGCCACCGCCTTCCGGAATAAAAATACAGAATGTTCGTTCGTTCACGCGGGCTTTCGCTGAATTCTTAACCGGTGCTCTACGAGACGTTTGATAATGCGCCTGGGAATCGCGATTTTATGCCGAGATTATGGCAGACCGACTGCGTGCGCGCTGCTTTTACAATGAGCCGTGGTTTTTATTGTTTACTTTTTTCGCCTCTGACTCGGCTTTTTTCGTACTTAATCTTCTTCTTCTTTTCTTTTTTTTGCCGACTTATTATCTATTGCATCCGTTGTTGCAAGTTTTCAAACAACAACGAGTAAACACGCGACAGCTCGAGTTCGCACTCGGTATAAAATTGCACGAGCTTCACGCCTGAGTGGGAATAAATTGCCGGAGCGAGTATGTATATTATATATATTCATTCGCGAGCGGGCGGCGAAAATTGAATAATGTCGAGGCCCGACGGGCCGGCTGAAATATGAAGGAAAACGCGCGCGACTGCGCGCTTTATAACTGGGAAAGTTCGAGTGTGATATCCTTCGGAGTCGCGCGGGGAGTATAACTTTCGTAATGCGCTCCCGCTCGCAGATATTCAAACTCCGAGAGCGTGTAGAAAAGAGAGAGTTCATCCTGCAGCTCTTGATTTAGAGGTCAAGGTGAATCGCATTACTAGATTATTATTCGCTCATCTTCCTCTCAAGATTCGTGACAACGACCGCACCAAGTTTTTTGCAATACTCTATTAAACGTCGAATTAGTCGACGATGACAATATAATGCCCATTAAAATCGAAGCAGGATTTGCGTCAGGCTGACTTCATTACTCTGCACTTTATTATTCCCGGTAATCATATCATAATCGCGGCTCAGCTAAAATGTCACTCCGTCTCTTTTCTTCTATTAGCCTCGATCGCGAGATACGAATGCAGCAGTCAAGCCGAGGTATAAAAAGCAGACTCGTCCTCGCGAGGACTCGGAGGGATGAGGCTCTTTTCTAATCTACTTAGCTTTTCGAGCACGCGGAGAGCTCAGTCATTGTGCCGGATCAAGGCCCGCCCGCAGCTTCCAGGATCGCATAGGCAGTTTTTAGGGTAGCAGCGCATCGAAAGGGGAAAAGGGATTATCAACTGAGAGCGAGAGATTGAATCTGCGCTCGCTCCCACTGCCACTGCTGATCGGCTTATGAACGCGTGACGGCAGTCGAAGAGAGGAGGAAGCGAAAGATGGATCGGATTCCTCGCGCTCGACATATTTTTCGGGAGCGTCACCAGCAGCGCCGCCCGGGTGACGCCCTGTAGCCTGCAGACACGATGCATATTATGTATCGCGGTTGCTTCGGGTTAAATTGAATCATCTGAGCCACTTTCATTATTATACGCCCTGATGCTCTGACTCATCAGGACTTTTACCGACGGATAGTCTCGAAGAAAGAAAATTACACAGCTCAGTTATACCTTTGCAGGTTTTTCCGTTGCCAGTTGTTCTTATCAATTTTCTCTTTTGTGCCACCTCCTGCTTCTCCGTTACACTCGGGCCAAAAACTTGTCGATAAGTCGAAAACTTGCAGTGCAGCAGCAGCAGTATAGCGTCGCTCTTGCGAAATAGAAAACGGTCGCACGTGTTCGGGAGAGGCGCTCTCGGGCTATTGCCAAAGTTTATCCTCTCGCTTTCCCGGTACTGCGCACGCGAGTCTCTTGCTGTAACGCAATTTGCGAAAGTCGTTTTCTTCTGCCAATTTTTCAGGCCAACCGTACAACTGACTGATTCCTTTTTTTTCTTTCTTTCTCAGAGGCAAACTGAGCACGTGAGGCGCTAGGGCGAGATAAAAGCGCGCGGCGATGAGCTGCCTCCGTAAAACTCCGCGAACTACTGCAGTCGAGAAAGAGCGCGCGCGCGCGTTAGTAACGAGGCAACGAGAGATGGAAATTAAGATTGGGATTTTCATAACTACTGGGTTCCGTACTTAGTTGAGTTATACGCCAGTTTTTTTTCTGCATTATTTATGAAGCCCCGCGCGTTCGCTTTGAAGTGACGAGTAAAAAGCGCTGCTTTCCGGACGCAGAATTAATGCAAAACGAGTGTGTATAATTTTTTTCGAGAGCTATCATTTGTGCGTCGGTTCATGTTTAATGTTAATAAACGAGCATTTTATTAGTGCGCAGCTCGCACGGTGTGTCACAGTCGACGATCAGTCACGACTGATGAAAAAGAAGGAAGCCCCGCGTATATACGCAAATTCAATTCCGCGTAGCACGCGAAATCGCTCCGGTTCATCGTAATAAGAACCGCAAAGATCTAACGATCTACTCCGCTGCTATACCTACCGCGAGGGAGTAAAAAAAATAAAGTAAAACCCGAGAAAAAAGTCACGGAGAGAGAATAAGAAGAGGCGGAAAAAAAGAAACAGCGGCGCGGGCAAAAAAAAAGATAAAGAAAGACCGCGAAGAAAATGTAGAGCCGGCTGAGAACGAAGGTGCGGCTGCGCTACCATCTCTCTCTTGCTGCCTCGTAGCAGTAGGCCTCCTCCTTTCCTCTCGTCCAGATTATTGCGATATGTCGCGCGCACAATGCCCGGCAATTATTAACCTGCGGCGGAGCTTCCCATCTCTCCTTATTCTCGTTCCTGCTGCTGCGCGCACGCGTATATTTTATATAGTTATATATATATATACCGCGAGCGCGCGCATCTCCCTATAGGCTTGTCCAGCGACTGCCGCTGCAGATGTCATTCGACTGCGCTATATATACTACAGAGGAACTAGAGAGCGAGCGAGGCTAGGAAAACGTTTTGTCGGTCTAGTACGCTGGAGCTGCTGCTGCTGCTGCTCGGCATTTTTCAAGGGTCCCCTTGACACTAATAAAGATTCCGGCGGTAGCTGTTGTCGCGGCTCGCTCCTGCTCTCGTTGACGAACACAACATAGTTTGCGCTCACCCTATACACCGCGCTGTATACGTGTACATGCGCCTCTGTGTTCTATTATACGCGGAGCACGTGAGCTTCTTGAAAGAGGTCGGGTGCGAATTTTCAAAATTGCCAGGATTTTTTCCCAATTGACGCAAGAGTTTCTAAATTACCACAGGTATGCTATATTGTACTTAGCGAAGAACGACTGAGAATTAACAAGAGAGAGAAAAAAATATTTCGTTTAAAACCGACTCGACGGGAGTGCTCTGCACGTTAATTAAGTACGAGTCCTTTAATTTGCCACGAGATATTACATAAACATTTGCAAACACTGCGCGTAGAGCCTTCTGTATGCATACCCGCTCGCGGCAATGTTTGCATACATTCCGGGACTTTTATACACGGCCATAGAGCAAGAGAAAGAGAGCCGCTTTTGTATTTAATACCCTTCATCTCGTTTGCCCCCTCCCTGGGCCGCGCTTTTTTTCCTTCAAAAAGTACAACGGGTAACAGTGGCAGCAGCTCTCGCATTGTCCCGTCGCTTGCCGGGACATTATTATGCCCAGTCCCCTCCTCGTGTTTTGCCTCTCGCGGGAGGAGTATTAGTGGGGTGGGGGGGGGGGTCTCGCGCACTTCTTGTCAGGTTATATTCTTCCCCATTGTTGCAGAGGCGCACGACCGCAGCCGTCGCTGTCGCCGAATCGCCATCGAAGCGAAAATTAATTTGCCGCTAATGTCCCGAGCAGCGCGTCCCCACGTCCTTATGAATGAAAACAGTGGCAGCCGCTGCTGCTGTCGTTGTTGTCGAGCCTTCTACTACTACTACTGCGCGACGCGTTTTACCGCTGGTTTGCATATTGCGAGAGGCGAATTAACTGAAAATGGCTGGCTAATTGCGGAGCTAGCTGTACTCTGTCGCCCCCCGCTCATTTCGGTCGGCTAAACAAGATGTTGTCCGCGGGACCGACTGACACTGAGAGGCTTTTATTCAAATGGAGTAAAGGCAGCAGCTGCATTTGCAGAGCTTGCTGATGTTGTTTTTCGAAAAATCTCAACTAGACACATGCCCTCCTGTTCTACTGTCTCTTTCGACTCGGACGGCATAACAATTTTTACGAGCTCTCCGAGCTGGTTTTTATAATTCAGAGGCTGCGCCGAAACTCTTGCGGAATAGCTTGCAACTCAGTGGGGCATTAAAAAAATTTTATTTTGCATATAAATTAAGGACTAATCTGATGCAGCTTTTATTATGATGACGAGATTCGTCTCTCGCGCTCGGGAATTCGCGCAAAGAGACGAAATATAATTTTGCATAACGGAATTTCGTATAACACTTTGAATTGACACGGTGTATATATAAGTCGGAGATTCGAGACCGAAAACTTGTTTGAAAAATGCTGACGCTAAGTCTCTTGTAGCAAAGTTCAACCGTTACTTATTTGCGCGCGATTTCCAAACCGATGAAGCGAATAGCTGAGAAATACTCGCGCGACTTGATGAGCAACGGTACAGAATAATTGTTCTATAAATCACGCCTGATACGATGTACCTTTTTTTACAGCGAAAACTGTACGGAAAACTCGAGATTAAAATGTATGAGGAATTCTTGCATTCATGAATGCGTATACACGTAACAATTAGTAGACTCTAATTGTACATTCGCGAGTTTAGTATACTCGGAATAGACAAGTAATATGCATTTTGCGGAATTTTAACGTTCCTCATTATTCGACGAAATAAACTATGCAACTTTGTAAGCATGCGTATATATACTCTTCGCGCACGTGCTCGAAAGTGTGCTAAACCCGTTGGATTAAAATTAAGATACAGACGTTTCTCGGCCGGTTATAATCTTTTTAAATGCCCGCACGTTCTCGCAATCCTCCAGATAGAAGCTATTCGAATTTCAATGAATTTCAATATAACGTTCGACGCGCTATAGCCGATATTATACGCCAGCGTGCGAAAATAATCATGCCCGAGAAATAAACGCAGGTGCTGCTCCGCATTCGGCGAGAAGAAAAAATGTATTTGTTTACGACTGACCCGGGGCTGTGTATCCGCGGACAAATCTACGAGGCAATAACGCGCCGGACGGCTAATTTTACGCCGATACTTAAAGTTTCAGTAGATAAAGTTTCCGCACTGGGAACCAGCGCGTAAAGTAAAGAATTAACGGAAACCAAAGAGCACCGTAGTCTTCTATAGACACACGGGGCTCCTCATCCGTGTGCGCGTATACGTGTGTCATGGTTAAAACGTTTTTCAGTTTTAGTGCCATTCCAAAAAGAAAAAAGTTTTAACGATCCTCTGATACTATCGAAATGACGTTCCCGCGCGGCTCGGAGCTGCAGTCGCAGTTCTCGCACTGGCCTAAATGGGATATATCTATACTTCTCCGGTACTACTGCTCGAGTTCAGGTGCTGCTTCAGTTTTTCATTTCTTCCGCCGCCGGGAGTCAAGTTCAACTTTGAGTACTCTGTCGTAAGGTGTTTCAGTATAATCGCGCTCTGCTCTTTCCCTTTTGTCGCACTTTCATTTTCAGGGTTAGAAGCTCAAAGGAGAAAAATAATACTCATATATGCAAAGGCAGAATGTTGAAAAAATTTGAGCGATGCCTCCATAAATTAATTTAACAAATACGGGCTTCAAATCTACGCGGATGACTCTGGATTTATTTGCGGCAATGTAATTAACGCACTCGTTCGTCATCGGCATAATTGAGCAATTTGTCAGTTTTTTGCGCGAGCTCGAAAGGCCAAGAGCAGCGGGCGAACAAGGTGACGTATTCATCGAGAGAGAGCTCGCCTTGGGAGCCGAAAACAGATTTATCTGGAAGGAGAGGACGGAGGCTGGCTTTCGGCGACTCTAACGAGCCTGAATTATCGTCGCCACGTCGTCGTCGAGCATACGGCGTATACATACCCCTCTCGATTCTATTTTCGCGCATACGTCTCTGCGTGTATGTATACAGTATACAAAAGCGAGGACAAGCTTGATTCAAATTAAGAGCGCGGAGCATCTAAATATGCAAGCAGCACGTGGCTCACCTATCCAGTCGGCGCATCTCTTCACGTGCGCTATCTGCGATTCTCGTTTTTTCTTTAAAATTTTCATCGCGTATGCGCGCGGCAGTTCCCGCGAATTCGCGCACACACCGCGGCTCTCTCCTCTGTATTCTTCGAGGCGCACTTTTTGCGCGCTTTCCTACGTTGGCGGCGGCGGTCACGTTCGCCAACAGCAGCAGTGGCAGCGCTGCAGCTGGTAATATAAGCGGAGATAGTGCCAGTAGGGCCCTACTGCAGCGCGTTCGCCCGGCCGCATACGCGAAAGATAAACGTCCGCGGGAGGTCGTTCCGCGGATGAGTTATCGCGCGGGTCTCGTTTATCGCCCCCTCGTATCAAGACGTCACGCATGAGCATGCATATTATATTCAAGCAGAGGAGTCGCCGCGGCGCATCAGCGAAAAATTCGCGCGCGAGGGGACACACTCGCGGCTAGTTTTCTATATACATATGTTAACTTCTTAAAAAGAGGGCATGACTGGCATATATAGTGCAAACATTTGCATAGGTGATATGTTGACATTAATATGAAAAAATAGAAATGTTTGACTCACCGCTGATGGTGTTGAGGACGAGCGAGTGGCAATCTGGAAGAAGAAAAAGAAAACGCAGATTAGTCTCTATCATAGCTCATAATAGATATAATTCCGATCAGGAAAAAAAATGAGCCTCTCCATTTCACTCGGGCGTCTTCTCTCATTGTTTGACCCCGCAGAGATAAGCTGCACGCGCCAACAATCGGCAAACGAGGCTCATCGACCCCCTTTTTATCAAAAGCATCTTGGCCGCGGTACGCCGCGGGAGGAATAGCGTCGGCGATTCAATTCAACCACTCAAGCATTTTAATTAACCGGCCAAGCTTCGCGCACGATCGCATAATGAGGGTTGTAAAATAGGAGTCGAGGATTATTTTTTTTTTTTGGATAGCCAATGCGCGACATGTGGGTCGCTTTTTTCGATTAGCCGTGGAATCAGCGGCGTTAATTATACGACGAACTGCTCCGTGTATGAGTATGTGTTTGCTAATTAAAAGCCCGTACCCCGCTCGATTATGTCTAATTTCCAATGGCATTATATGCGCGAATTATATTGGGTAACACTACGAGGCAGACGCGCGTAACGAGGGCGTAAATTAATACGAGTAGGCGATGCTTTGAAATACAGCTGACGCTCGCTCCGTCGGCCGAGTTATGTATAAGTACCTTGTAAAAGGCTCAATAAAACGCGACGATCGCCGCACGCGCTCGACTCAGTCTCTTTCTCTCTCTCTCTCTCTCGGAATAATTAACTTCCGCGAGCGCCTGCTGAATTAACGTTATCCTTTTGAGCGTCGGCCAACTTTTACTGGCCGCGAATCTTACGTAATGAATTTTCTCGCCGGGGCGTTTTGCTCGTCGCTGCGCCGTTTGTATATATATTATATATATAATAATATATAAAAGCGTACGCGACGGAAAATCTTTTCTACTCGCGCAGAATTTCCGCTAATTTTGAGGCTCGTCGCGTAGCGTATCCAACGGCGGCCGCTTAATCTTGCGGCCGATAAATCACGCTGTTTATAAGTTTTAATATAGCCCCGTGAAGCATTACAAAAGCCCGCGTGCGCCGAGGTCTTTTATCACAGCGGGTCTTCGGTGTCCTACGTGACAATAATTTCGCGCGGCAAGCACTTTTATCGATCGATCGAGCTGACTTTACGCTCTCGTCGTCGGGCTCGTAAAGCCCGCGGACGGCGAGAATATGGCAAGGCGATTACGAGGATGGCCTGCATTGATGATGTTTTTGCAAATAGCGCAATTATTATTCTTCTTAAGCACGCCTCGAGAAATGCAATGAAACGCGCGGAATCGCTTATTTGTTCGATCGGCGAATGCGTTCCGAAATACTCTCGTCTCGCGCACAATATCATATCACAGACGACGGCTCGTAAAGATAGGAACGACGACGAAGACTGGCTGTAAATCACGGGACACGAAGCTGCGCGTAGCTCGTCTATATATGCATAAATCATGGCTCGCAGTGGCCCGCGGCTAAAAGTGCGTTAATAATGGCCGACGCGCGCAGCGAGGAATCCGTATCTATCGCGTCGTCGACTGCGAGAGGCGTTTATTCCTGTGCTGCAAATTAATACTGACGGCAGCGCGAGCGTTTTTCTACTTCAATAGTAAAAGAGCGGAGACTCCTAGAGAGTCAATTTTTTAGAACGGAAATTGAAAGAACGACCGCGCTTGTGCCGGAAATTTGATTTAACGCCGAATAATGACTCAGTTATCGGCGCGAGAGTTAATTGCGTTAACTTCTGTCTCGACGGGAACCGCCGTCGCGACAATGGTTACTCATTTAATACAAAAGCTTTTTTTGTTTCTTCTCTATTATAGCCAGCTCGAATTTTATGCAAATGCTTATGTAGTCTACCGATCAAAGGCAGTTTGTAATTTTGCATGAAATCCTTCCGGGAAATTAAGGGGAAAAAAGGCAGGACTGACGGCGGAGAGTTTTTTCAAGTCTCTTTCACGGAGAAGATCTACACTGCAGAGGAGAGCAGAGCTTGCTTCTTGTAGGCCGATGAATGACGTGGAAGAATAGGCGCAGTATACTGCTGAAGCGGAATACAAGTCGAAGAAAAAGAAGCGATAAAGCAGGGGCCGGTTGAAGAAGCGAACTTTTAGTCTCGACGCGTCAGTCATTCGCTTGCTCGTCGGCCATGGCCCGATGAAATAGTTAGTCGCTATATACAAGAAAGAGTCGATGTGCCCGGCCGCCTGGTCTTGCGGCGGCTGCGGAAAAAGCACATAATACGCGGCCCGCGAAGAGAGAAAACAAGCCTGCGATCTCGAGCGCAAGCAATCGATTAAGCTTGACGCGTGTGCGAGGGACAAGCGCGACGCCGTCGGATTACATCGAGAGCAGACTTTTCTGCTTTTGCGAAAAACGCCCCGGAATGACGTCGTAGCTGGCTTCGTCTTTGAATTCTCGCTGTTCACAGCTGTACCATGGAATTCGCCAAGATTCAGAGGAAATCAGGGGTTTTAGGCTGTGAAATCGCGAAGGGAGAGCAACCGTTACGCAAACATGAGCACCGCGCATCCTCCTCGCACGTACAAAGAGTGCAGTCATCCAATTACAAACTACCGTAATTATGAGCTGCGCACTGTTACGTCTGTTTGTTATTTGTACCTTGAGCGCACGGAGTATATATATACGGTTACTCATAATCCGTATCACTTCCTCATCCAAGTCGCTGCTGCGACGCTCCGCTGTGCCTCATAAATCTCGCTTAATTGCATTAATTTTCCGATACACAGAGAGAGCGGCGGAGGATCGGATCAGCATCTCTCTGTGCAGTGTATATGCGGCTGGACACACTGCGAGCACAGTGCAGAGAGCCGCCGCCGCCTCGATTAGAGTCGTTTGTATTTTTCTCTTTTTTCACCGCTCTCGCGCATTTATTCGAGTACACACGTACACACGGACTTCAATGTCAAGTTCCTCCGAGAGAGAGGATATCCTATTTACTCTAATTGGATTACACGCAGCTGCGTTTCAATGCGTAGCTGCGGCAGCGCGCCGTTTTATGTGTATATACCTATATACAGGAGCAAGATTTATGGCAGACGGCCGTTATTAAAGCCATTTCTATATTCATTACCGCGAGCTCGCTCGCGTTTCTGTGTGTATGTATATACACGAGACTCCATAGTATATATATAGTCTCCGCGGAGACCGCGTCTGCATGATGGGAAAGGCGCAAAAGCAAAAGTCGCGCTGCAAGGAGAGGAGAATCTTCGGCGCATTGTCTCATGCGGGAGAAGCGACAGAGAAGATCGGCGGCAGTACTACTGCGACACGACGACGAGGCCGGCTATCTATAATATATCCTCTACTCGTATTCGTCGCGCCGGTTTCACTCTCCCGGCGCAGCAGCAGCAGTGCTTCTGCAGCCGAGGAATTTGCCTCTCGGTACTCTCGCTCTCACCTCAGGGCTATTCGCTCGTTAGCGGCGACGAGGAGAGAAGCTGCCGCTGCAGCAAGCAGACTGACAAGTATTTTAAGTATTCGTATACTATTGTATGAGCCGAGGCCATTTGAATATGCAAATCGGCCGGTTTTTTTCGTGAGAGCCGACTATCGCTGTTTTGCTTCATTTGTTGCAGTGTATAGTGTGCTCGTGTAACGCGCGAGAGAGAGAGTAGCTCGAAATTTATTGTCTTTTGCGCGACGATGATTATCGCGCGGGCCTGATTTATACTCGCTCTATTAGGAGCCGAATAAGCCGGCATTTTTTAATTGCAACTCGTCGTCTGTGCTCCTGTAATGTGCTACACTCGTAAATTGCGTGTGTAAACTCATTGTCGCGTGTGCCGAGATACGTGAAAGCGAGCCGTTTCTAAAGCATTCTTCGCGCGGATTCTTACTGCAGTTTGCGCGCAGGTGTTTAACCAGATTTTCCTATTATCGGCATATTCGATCAGAGTACGGCTCTCCAATAATTTCCTAATTAATTTCGCGCACGCCGTGTAATTATTATTCCGCGCTCGCAGTCAGAGCAAAGTTCCTCTTCGCCTAGACGCAACATTGGCAAAAAACGTTAACTCTAAAATTATCAACTGCTGCTCGCGCGTATACTCTCGCTCATTAAATATTAGAGGGAGGGCCGAGTGTGTTCTCAGCACAGTGTAGAGAGCTGCTGCATCAGCCGAGTCTCGCTCGCGAAACTCGTTTGCCAAAGTTTTGTAAAGCAATATTACACTTTGCATAAGGCAAAGACTGCCGGTAACAATAATTTTCCGTGCGTAGGCGGCAAGTTTGCTCGGGCGCCGAATCTTGAGCCCTGCGTATATACTGAGCCCAACGTAGCAGCAGCAGCAGCAAGTTAACGAAAGTTATCGGAAAGATGCGGTCGAGCCATGCGCGCGAGCGAGAGCGGCGGCAACTACTTCCGCTTGTTACAGCGCAAACATTTTCTTAATAAGTGTATACGCCGCCCGATATTCCCGGGGCGCGTGTATGCGAGCGATAGAGCGCGTCGAGAACTTTATCGTGCGAGCTCCGGTGTGTACAGGCGGCGGCGGCTTCGTTTAAAGGCGGCGAATGAAAACAGCGCACTCGCGAGCGCGCGCGCGCCAAGTTAATCGAGCTTATTTTAAAAGATCAGAGAAGTTGGACCGGCGGAGGGAGGCTGCGTAATTTCTCATTTTCTACGTGATGGTAAAACGATATTACACCGCCGTATCGATTCTTGAATAAAAAAAAGAGGATTTATAATTATTATTAGATAGATCCAATTACATATGTGCAAAAGCTCGGACAATAGGAAGATGCTTAACAACAATGATATTCATGCTCCACACAACACACAGAGGGAGAACACAAAAGGAGAGTAATTCAAAAGCTCGGCCTTTAGCGTCCAACAAAAAGACTCAGTTTCTGTGCCGGTAATTACAAAGTAAAGCGGCCAAGTACAAACGAGGCCCCGCTGCTGCAGAGCGACGAGAGAAAGGGGCTAATCTCCCTCGTGGCAGCGAAAAAAGCTCCAAAAGCAGAACTAGAGTACGGAGCAGAGAGCGAAACAGTCAAAAGCTCGCATAGAGAGCGAAACGTGTACATAAACATTGAAACATCCGTCGATGTAGTTTGGCGCCGCGTATATACCTTTGCCTCCCTCATAATCCTCGCGCTCGCGCGCGCAATTAATGAAATCCCGTGACATATGCAAATGCGTCGAGTCGGACCAAACGACGACACTGCTCTGTACAAATCCTCGCGCGCGCGCGCGGCGCTTAATCTGGAACAGCGCCGCTGCCGCCGCCGAGAGAATTAGACAGTTGGCTGGCCGAATTAGCGGAGCCAGCGATTTTCGCTCTGGATTAGCTCGAGTTTAAAGAGAGAGGGGAGAGGGTCGAAGCGAATACGCGAGAGTGCGGTGGAACACAAGAATGCCAGCGAGAGAGCGGATTAAGCGCTAAATTGTTTGCTCCATTGTCCTCCCGGCGAATCTCAGCGAGCAAGCGGATCCTCTGCATGATGAATCTCCGCGAGAGGCGCTATATCTCGTTTATCTTGCGATTCGCTCCCTCGTGCCGCGCTACAGCTTTTGTCCTTTTTTACAAACTCCCGCTTTGCTGCTGCTGTAAGCGCGCACTTGTGATTAACGGACCGGGGACTAGTTGAAAAACGAAAATACTCGGCAAAGCTCGGCGTGCAAAAGCTTTTAATCAGCGATTCCTTTGCCAAAGCGGCGCTGAATTATGGTTATTGACTTTGGAGAGGACTTTACACCTCCGCTGCACACTCCACCCCCCGTGTATAGGCGATAGATTTTCGTATCGGTATTAATGTTTCAGTATGTTGATGAATAATTATTGTTACATTCAAAGCTTTCACGCTCTAAAAAAGACATGGTAATCGCTCACTAACCTCGAAAAGTGAATATTGATGAGAAAATATAACGAGGGGTGTATTTCTTAATTTCGATTACGTTTGAAACTACATAAACTCTCCGTGATGTTTCTGGCCAGCGAAGATATTCCTTTATCCAAACGAGCAGGACGACGCCGAGGTCAGTGAATTTTGCTATCTCTAGGGTTCGTAATTAGACTTTTTATGAAAGAAAAAAAACAGAGTAAAATAGATGCTCACTCTGATAAAGCTTTCCCTTTGAGAAAGCAAAATCAAGGGGAAAAGGACGCGGGATTATTGTCTTGATCCGAAAATCCGTCGATAACGATGTAACAAAAATCTACGTTTTTCTAGAGCCTCGCTCGCTCGTTAGCAGCGACGCTCTTGCGCGGAGCACAACTCAATTATGCCCGCGCGCGCTTGTTATGAAAGCCTTTCGCGGGAGATAGAGGCAAGAGAACACGAGAACCAAGACGCGGGGGGAAGGATGCCGGCGCATAAAGCAATATCGTCCTACCCATCCCCCTTCTCTCTACCAGCCTCATAATGAATGAGGCTCTTTTAATTATTTACAGTTACGTCAATTATACCGGATAGCTGCGAGCGGCCTTGTGAAAACTCGAAGCGCGCTCGTCGTTCCACGCGATACACACACACACCACCGCCGGCAACTATTACGCTTAATCCCTGCAGCTCAGCGAGGAGTAGATATAACACAGTGTTGCTCCGATGCTAGTAGGATATAATCGTGTCTCGCGTGCTATATCTCATTTCTCGCCATTGTGTCTCGTTATTTTTATCCGGCCTCAACTGCTTCTGCAGCGGATCGGTTGGCGGAGATAAATTATGCGCCGCGTGCGGTGAGCATTGCGAAAGCAGGTTCCACTATGGGTTTCGAGCTCTGCTTGCGCTTCTCTGCCTCAGTCTAACGGTGCAATTAGGCGCGAGTGCAAACTAGAGGCATGTTAATGCGCGAAAGAAATCCTCTCGCGATAGTACTATATTCTTCGCGCCTTCACCGAAGATACGAGCGCGCTGACTGTATATATAATAATGCGCAACCGTGAGAGATACAGACATTAAGAAATCATTAGCTCGAATACAGTCGCACTGATGATACAGTTAAACTCAAAGAATAATCGTATATAGGAAGTGCATCGGTCGCAAAACGCTGTCGGAACAATTAATATAGTTGCGATGGGCACTTGCTTTGAAATTTATCGACGGGATCGTAAATAGAGAATGTAGTATCGCGCGGCGGCGTCTTCGACAATAATCCAATTAGCCATTACCGCACAGTCTCCTACTCGTCTCGGACAGAATGCAGACTCGCTGCCATTCAATTTAGCTGTAAAATTATTATCAGAGTCTGTCAATAATTATATAGTAGATGAATCGACAGCAACTTTAGCTTTGTGTGCTGTGGGCGCTAACAGTTAAAATTGACGCGCGGTTTGATGGGATGATCCGTAACGTTATACCGCTCTTCATAAATTTCAATTTCGGAAACTTTGAGCACATCTTTGTCTGTAATGAACCGTGCTTACTCCGCATAATTAGTCGTACAATTAGTGTGATAAAACGTTTTAAAGGCATTTTTACGATAAAAAATCAATTCCTAAATAATCGACGCCATCAATCATTTTCCTACTCTCGATCTCGATCCGCTGTAATCTTCTCACGTGAACTTTTGAGCCGCACCGCGTATTCAGAACGATAATTACAGCGATGGGTCAGGAAAAGTCGAAAAGTCTCTATATATACCTGCGGTGCGCGGCTCGTCAAAAAGGACCAGAGCTCTCGAGACGAATTATCAGGGCGAGTAATTGGGACCGTCAAAGAAGAGAGGGAGGAGGAAGAAAGTCAACTCAACTAGCCGCTCATCTCGGGCCGCCGCGGAGCCGTTATGTTACATAGGCAGCGCGTGCACGGATTACACGAATCACGCAACAATGGACCGGCGAAGGAGAGGAGATTATGGTCGCGCCGCCGTGAAAAGATTAGCGGCAATTTCGCCGTACGGTATTATACTCGCTCGCGATGGCGGGCATGCGCTCGCTCTTTATTTCGCGAATTGCTGCGCGAACGTTGCTCGGTTAGAGAGATCGCGCATCATGTGATGTGCATACACTCAACACGTGCTGTGAGTTTTTCATCTTGCGTTTTCGTAAATTATAGTCTGGAATTTCGCGATCGCGATACACTCGCGGTATGCGCAGCAGTTGTACAACTACGCACCGTTCGAAGCAACAATAAGGGGAGCATTATTTCCGCTCGTAAGTGGCCATAGAAAGCTTTGAAGGCGAGCACTCAATAAGACGGATTCGCGCACATAAATCAAAGTTGAAATAAGCAAATCAGTCAATACGGTATATATGTAGGTATATATACGAGCAATGAAACCCTTGACGTTTACCACCGCTTCGCGCTGCACAAAGTACACACGCACACAAACATCTCATTCGAGTCCAAGTTGAAACCACCGGTGCAGTTGCCGCTGCTACTTCGAAACTTGTGAAATTTCTTTGACGTCTGCTATGTGTGTGTGTGTGTTGTGCAGGCACAAAGCCGACGTTTCCTGCGCAGCAATGCTTCAGGAACGCGAGCGAGTTTCTCAAAGCTCTATATATACACGCGCGCGAGCGCGCACCAAGGACTTATTGTTGATGCTTTTAGCTGTACTTAGAGCTCGACTATACTCTTATTAAGGATACTTACGTCGGTAGACTCTCCTCAGATCGGCATCGAGTAATTTCCCATGACGTCGTATCTGCCAACTGAAGGAGTATTGGCGGATTTCTTGAATGCTCATCAAGTTGGCCGGTGCACGTGTACCGTACATCAAGTGGTGTATAGGGAAACGTGTATTAGCCGTTACGAATGTGCGCATCAGGTGCCTTTGTGTTTTCCCCGTCACAATTGAACAGGAGCCTGAATATAGGCTTTGCCACTGTAATAGCTCGCGATATACTATTTTTGAATGAATATTCATTACAATTCGGCGAGAGAGCGCGTCACCAGCGCAATTTATAATGAACGATGAATTTCCTCGTTCTAGCGCTGACAACTAATTCCCCTATGTAATCACAAAGCACGCGCGGTCGGATATAATGAGGTCGCACTCAACATGTATACCTGTAAACTCTATCAAATATTATAATTAATTGTTCGCGGTGCCTGCCATATCCCGCGCGTACCGCCCGGCTGCCGCGCACAAAACAATAATGGAATAATTAACAAGTTTCGAAGGCGTCGGCGAGTTGGCTGATCGTGTGTATAGAGTAAATTATTTGGCATGTGCCAGAGACTGGGCGCAGCTGCCTGTGTTTTTTTTTTGTTGTTAAAAACTAAATTTTATCATCCCTTACTATAATAGACTAGTCTCTGCTAAACAACTCGTTTGATTGATTGTTTCTCACAATCAAATCAAACCCATTGGCGAGTCAACATCATGCAAACAAAACGCAGACCTCCCCCAACTCCAGACAACTCTCCCCTTCGACGAGAGAGAACAATAACGAAGTTGCATTATCAAATTAAAAGCCCGATAATGAATACGGCGCCGCTGCCAGCTTCCTTTCGCATATTAACTTTGCTTCCGATTCTCATATTCCCCGCTATTCAAGCGTCTTGCCGCGTCTGGGTAAGAGAGAAAAATAGAGTTCAGAGCAGCCTCGCGGTCCACCGTACTTATGAAAAAAAAGGAAAGAAAAGAAAAGAAAAAGAGACAGGAAAGAAGAAAAAGTCCTTTCTCTCGCAGGGCAAGGAATACGCGCCGCCGCTTCGTTAACGGCGAGCGCGACTCACACATGCGTACGCCCTTTTCCCCGTCCACCAAAGAGTTATACGAATAAACGAGCGCGATTTTCTTCCAGTCACCAAAGTAAAATAAACCTGCAAGCTTATAATGGCGCCGCAGGTACAGAGCCGGTAAGAAGGAGAGAAAGAAAGGAAAAACGCACGAGAAGAGAAAATAAATCGTATATATCCGCATATTCACGAGGAAAGTTTCTATGGCGGCTGCTGCTGCTGCTGCTTCGTCCTCCTCCGCCTCCGGGCGTCGCGGGGGCTTGAAATTCAATAAGAACGAGGGGGTCGCGAGTTCGCCCTTTCTCCTTATTTTTTCGCCGTTCCCCGAGCGCGAGCGCGCGCGTGCAGAGAGAGCCCGGGGAATTCAAAAAATTGGCAGAGACTCGCGCAGCAAGTATAGCATCTAGACTTTCCTCGTCGGCCTTTTTAATGAATATATAAAGCGGTTGCGCGCCAGCTGCGTTTCCGTGTATGTATATAACGTGTATTTTCTGGGCGCGGGTGTATGCCCATATCTTTTTGCTCCTTTATCGAGCGACTCCGTCTCCAACTTCGCTCCCTCGACGAATTCGCGGAGAGATTAGGTACGAGAGGAGAAGACGCTGTTTCTCGCGCTTGACGTCGCGGGAAAACGCATAGCAATCGCGGGACTGTCGCGCGATTTTGCCTTTTATTTATGACTGACACATCCATTTACTCGCTGGCATCTGCTACTTCGTCTTTTCTCCTCGAGGAGATACTGCCGCCACTGCTGCTGTTTGTGGCGCGTTGTTTCTGGTATTTAGTCGGGGAGCTGAATTAATGATCCGCCGTCGCTATGGTATATATAATAATGTGCGGTGCTTCCGGAATACTTAACTACGGGCCTGTGTGTGGTGTCTGATGCGGCGAAAATATCGCGTGGTATGTGTACAATGCCAGCTCCAGTATATAAGTGGAAGTTTCAATGAACGAGTTTTTTTTTTTTCGAGCCCACGCATTACATTGGACGTGTGTCATTCTCCTACTACAATACGGAGGCTCTCGAGGCGACCGTATGGATAGCTGGATTATTCACGAGACACATAAATTATTTACGCAAGGGGATACTCGATGTTCATGAACCCTTATGAGGTTGATCATTGAATTTTTTATGCACGATATGCTCGCGTGCGGAAGTATACGGTTCGAAATGCGGGATTTTTCTATATGTGCATAGGGTATATAGTACGCCTCAGGCAGCGGTATAAAACTTGCTAAATGCAATATTTATGCCCTCTGATCTTGGCTAGAGGTGCGCGGAACGGGAAAATTTGCATTATTTACACTGGCGGATAATTAGGAAATGCGATCGGGGTTCGCTGTGAAAGTGTATATAAAAACATGTAAATAGATAGTTTGCCTTATTACCGCAGAGTATCGTCATTAAAAATTCAGAAATTGCGATCAGAAGTACTAAGTTACATCGCTCATTACAAGCTATACCGCCCCCTGCAATATAACGCCTCTATCCGTTTTCTTTTCTCCTCCACACGAGTATATGTATATAGGAGGAAGATTCGCGCGTCGCGCCCATTACTCCGACCGCAGTGGAGAAAGGCCGAACGCAATTAAATCCCGGCGCTTGGAAATCACTTACTCGGAAGAACGCGCGAGTCCGTTCGATAGTCTAAGGGCGATCGCATGCATGCACGTAGTCTCTCCTCGTGATATCTGTCCCAGCACACGAAAGCGCGCGAAAACTTGGACGGACGAGCTATCGCGAGCACTGGAATTTGAGCCGCGCGATGACAAAGCGACCTCGTTTATTGCTGCAGGCAGGCGCGAATCGATCGTCGCGATTTCTCGCGCCTAGAGCTTTTTTTCCAGCCCTCGCACGGAAGATAAGAAGAATATACACGTACTATTCGTGTAGCAATTGAAGTCGGGTTAAAATAAAACAGCGGTTATTGCGAAATCCTATATTGAATCGCTCATCCACTTCGACGCGATTCCCAGCGCTCCCCATCAATCATCCCCGCAGAATTTTTCCCCTCGACTCTCGCACGCGAGAAGTACTATTCGCGAATTTCCATTTCAGCTCGCAATCTCATAGCCGATAATTTCGAAAGGAGATAAAGAGAGTCGGATAAGAGGTCGAAAAAGCATCGAGAGAAACGACACTGAGAGGTGATTGTAGTAGTCGCGCAAGTCGCGCAAGTGCAACGAACGACGGCGACGCGTTCGGCTCGCCGGATAAAAATCGATGGCCTATAGCCGGCTTATGCGCTCAATCGTCGTCGCGGAGAAAAAAGATGGCGAGGTTATACGCTGGCAATATAGGCGAGCCCCGACTCTGTCTTTCTTCTGCAATATATACATACAGCTGCACACTCGGCGAGACGGAGGGGAGCTAACGGAGAGGGAGGCATAAATTTTTTAAACGGCCGCACGTCCCTCTTTAAATGCACGGTAATGGCGCGACGTGCCGCGCGAGAACCTGCCGGAAATACGATCGAGCCTTCATACAGTTGAGACAGTGCTCGCTCTCTCTCTCCGAGAAATGATAATTCGCGCAGAACATCACCTTTTATAATCCCGCGCCGGTGACTCGATTCGAAATAGCGTCAAATGAAAATGGATTGTTTTACCCCGCGTATACGGCATAACGAGTTCTAATTTCGTAATTAGAAAAGTTAACGAGCTCTCTCGAGCGCGTTTACTTGTCAAAAAGGAAGAAAGATTGGCTCTAGCGTTTGACAGCTTCGTTAAGCCGGCGCAAAAGCAGCAAGGTAGATGAGCTTCACGAGACCGAGCCATTCATCACGTGTTTTACCTTATGGGGTGCATTTTTATATAATAAAAATAACAGCGGCGGCGCACGCGCGAGCTCTCCATTACACAGTATATCCATTGACCCAGAAACGTCGTGTGCCGACTGAGTTTTCGTTCGTCTTGCCGGCGGAGAGCCAATATTACACAGTAGTGCAATTTATTCGAGCTGCAATTTGGCTCGACGGCCCTCGAGTCAAAATCGAGCCCTCATCTCGTAACTTTTTCCGATCGCAAATTAAAGTCGCGAATGAGCCTCTCGGCCACACACGCTCGCGCGCGCCGCCTTATAAACGTACAAACTTAATTAAGCCATCGAACGTAACTCGCTTTTCTCGTACATGCAGTAGAGAGAGAGAGAGGCGGCCAAGACATTATACACGGGGGGAGTCCCGCGCGAGCACGAGCTAAAGCTTCACGTGAATGAAAGTGCCGCGCGTGTGCGTTCGCTACTTTTCAATGGCCTACATATGTTTGTGCTTTACGGCGCGCGGTATCATTAGGTAGTACGAGCAAAAAGGGAGGAGAGACTATATGCGAGGTGGACGACCCGCGAGCACGTACTACACCGTCGGTATATACAGTAAACACACAGAGAGAGAGAGAGAGAGCGACCGGGAGAATGCTTATAAGAATGATTGCAAGATCAATATTTATGGATGCTCGTACGACTCTTGGCGCGCTCGCGAGCAAAGAAAGACCTGTAATTATCTTTAATAGACGTACGTCGGAAGGAACGAGGCAAGCACCGCGTGCTGCAAATAAGACACTCTTTTACATTAGCGTCTACGTATAAGTACACTCGCGGCGGCTCTCGCTCTATGGAAAGTGGATGAATCGTATGTGTGTGTGTATGTGTCTAATAGGGCTGCCGTTCGCTTGTGTGCCGAGCAGAGAGTATAGGCTGCGCGATTACAGGCCGTTTGGCACCTCGGCAGCGTCTATAGAGCGCGAAATTACGCCGCGAATTGATGAACTACGCCTGGACTTTATTCAAATAACACGAGCGATGTTTGTGTGTTTGTCGAGGAACAACATTATCGGCTTCGAGAGGGGATCAGAACACGACTTTTCCGCCGTGAAAAGCGCGAGCGCACGCCGGCCCTTGAAAAGAACGTCTTGAATCTCGCGAGGCCGTATACTATACAACCGACAACGAAAAGCTATATAAAGCCGGAGCATCGAAATCCCATCGAAGGAGATTATCGTGAATACGGGGTTTCATCCATGACTGAGCACGCCGCTCGCTCGCAATTGCCCATTACCTTGTACCCCCTCTCTCCTCTCCCCGCGAGAAATGAGCAGTTCGATAATTTGACGCAGCGACAAATTGATAATGGGCATAGCGAGACGAATTTACCGATCGATAAAGAGAGGAGGAAGGCATATAGATTTATCGGCCGAGGGCACTTTATAGCCTATTTAGGGGATTACAAGAAAGTAACAATTTCGACGCATAAATCTTCTGCAAAAGGTCGCTCTCTCGCTGCGCAAAGTAGAGAGCGGTAGAGAGAGAGCCTTCAATTCGCCTCAATCAGTGCAGCCGCCGCGGCCAAGGGACGATCGTTTGTCTGCGAATTGGACGCGAGAGCCCCAATAATGCTTTGGCTGGACTCCAAATTTCGAATTTTAATTCTTTAAGCGCCGGGAGTAAATCGATGAGCTTGTCATATCGCATAATATACATGCGTATATAAATAGAAGCTCCGAGTTACTGAAACTATTACGTTTCGAACGACAAGTGCTGAAACCGATAGCTGGTCTGCTGGCATAACGCTAAAACGACAGCTAATCGCGCCAAATAACATGGCATTGAGAGCTCGGCTATTGCCGGTGATCAATTTGGTTAATTTCTGCTTAATTGATCCAGTATCTGATCGACATTGGCCAGGGCTATAATGTCGGCTCGGCGTTATCAGGCTAATGGCGTACTCAGCCACTAACTAGCTCGTTACTAATTTGCGTCATAAATATCACCAAATTAACACAATTAGAATACATACAGAGCACCAGCTAGTGGCAATTCCGAAGCTCTCGCAGTTAAGCACCGCCGGTGCGCGACTCGATCGCCAATGAAATAACTGCAGCTTCGCTTTTGCCGTGTCATCGGTGCGTATAGTATTCTCGAATAACACGGATAACAAATGTCTGTATTAATTCGTCGAGAGCGGCGACGATTATTTTTTCGCCGACAAAGTCAAGCGGCGCGCGGCAAGTTTTTCGACAAAAGCTTTACGCTCTCTGCAACTTGATATACTTACGGCGCTGCATCCGGCAAGTTTTTCCCTCGCAAACAACTCAGTCGCACGCATGCAGCAGCAGCAGCAACAGCACGACGTCTAAATGCTCGCCGCGCGCGTCGCATAATAAATAAAGCGCGAAATTGGAAGCTCTCCGAGACTCGCTGCGAGGCTTATTAACGTGTCTCCTCGGCTCCTTCTTCTCTATTTCTCTGTCACTTTTTCCCCGGCTCGTTCGCGTATCCACCTCCTACATTCCGTTTTCTCCTTTTCACTCCTAGCTCCTGCGAAATGCGTGCAGCTGAGAGGAGAGGGAAAGAGAAAGACAGCCTCGTATATAGTTACCGCCGCAACTGGTCCGCGCGCGAGCGCGTATTTCCCGGTGGAATTGACCGAGAGCATATAAGAGAGAGAGAGAGAGAGAGGCGAGCTCTTGGGCGCGTCACCGCGCGCGAGCGCATTGAACTTGGACTCGCACGCGTATACGTGTGTGGGCATATACATACGTGTACACGAGCACACATACGTACACCGCCTTCTTCTTCTTCTTCTTCTGCTTCTTCTGCGAGGCTCAAGGCCCACCTAAGTCAAGGTACTCTCGGCCTCTCTCTCTGTGTATGTTGTTGCCCCCTCCCACTCTGCTCACATGTGCTCGCTTCTCTTCGTCTTCTTGATCTGGTTGCTGTGCGTTCTTTCCACCGCCGCTGCTGCTGTTCTGTGGAAATCTTTTGGGAAATCGAGCGCATTTCGTTTCCTCAACCTCGTTTTGTCTATAATCCGGTTCTCCGCTTATTTCGTCAGGATGAGCGAGCGCGTTTCGGCGGGAAATGCATCAGGAAACTCGAAACGAAAAATTCCTCTATATAAGCTACTGAAAAACGAAAGTCGGGAACGCACACGTGCTCATTTTCATATTCATATATATGAAACGTATCGATCACCGCGCAGTAGCCCCCGGAAATTATGCCGCCCTTGCATCAGCGAGTATAGTTCCCAGTTTAAAAAGGCATATCTTTTAATTATTGTATTTAAACTCGCGGCAATCGCACATCTTTCCTCGCGCGGAGCCTATCGCATTCAGCATCACCAGCCGTATAGCGCACACTCGCGCGTTTATCTCGACCTCGAATTTCCCCACCTCTCATGCGCCGCGCGCTATCCTCCCGTGGCATCTATCTTCTCTCCTTCTCGCCTCTTTTAGAGGCTTTTTTCCTTACGCCGAGTAGATGGCCATCGAAATGGCGCATGCACACACACACAGACCAAGACACACGAGAGAGCGTCCCGCCTTTTACCTATAATACGCTCAAAGCGCATTGCGCACGTGAGATTCCGGCGTAGCTGCCGTTTGCAGCGCCTCGTCCTTTTCCTCTTCCTCGCCATTCCTCTCTTTTTTTCGCCCCCTCTCCCGAGGCAGCAGCAGCTCGCGCGCGCGCTTATATATCGCGCAGATACGCACTGGAGATTCGCTCGGGCAGACGCGATCGGCACGACGGCGAACGAAAGGCTTTTACTTTGACTGCGAGAGACGCTGTGCCCTGCACACGTACACACACCTTGCTCATGTGGCATCAGTGTATGTGTGTGCGTCGTTTGCCGCCACCGCCGCTCTGCTCCTGTCCCACGTTCTATTTCTTCGGGAATTCGATTTATTCGCGATTCCTTTGAGGGTATTGTTCTGTTCTCTCGCTCTTTCTCCGGTTCTGCGCTTCTTCTACTCTCTCGGCGCGGTTGTGCGTCTCGCGACGAATAGAAGGCGTGTTTCTGCTCTACGCTCGCTCCGAAACTTGGATGTTTCAGCAAATATTTGCAGGCGTTTAGCGATAGGATTCATTCATTCCACTCTCTGGTGCCTCATTAATTATATCAGCTCATTGTTGTCGGCCAACAAAAAAAAAACATTCTTTGAGGTCAAACGTCAAAATGAGCAGAAACACGGCAAAAAAGCGATAAATCACACTTTCCCGTGCAAACGAATACAACGAAAGAGTGGAAAAAACAAGAGTATATAGCTTGAACAAAACGTCAGAAAATCAAGGGAGCGCGCAGACGCATCAGTCACATCAGAGTCGAGTTGCGCGACACTTCACCTCGGTCCGGAAAAGTCTACATCCCCTTCAAGCTCGTCGCTTTCGTTTCATTAAATTCTCACGCAGCCGAGAAGCCATGAGAAAAATATAATAAGTATATCGCCCTGACAGCCCGACTTATTGATGATGCGGTCTTGGCGGCGCGGCCTCTGACAAAAAAGATTCGCTCCGCTTTGTCCCTGAAAAAAAGTCGTAGTCGTTGTTGGGGGCCGACTGGTTTTCTGCACTGGCCAGAGGGCAAAGTCTGATGTGCAATATAAGGGCGTGATAAAGCGCCGGCGCTTTGATATACTCGAGTCTGTGTGTGTGTGTGTGTGTGTGTGTGTGTGTGCGCCTCTGCTCCGACAGCTTCAAGGTTGCGATCATATACGCTGCTGTAGGTATATTTATCGAACGGAATCCAATGGATTTTCGTCAATTAATTCAGACTCTTTTGGCAAACATTGGATTCGTTCCGGCGCACGTATATTATTGAGCTGTCGTTGATGGATATTCGATAAAACACACGCTTCGACATTTCATTGCTCTCGCTGAAATAGCCTTGATTGCCGCCGCGAATGTTTGATACTGCATGATTAGTGACTTATATGGATCCGTATTCACAACCGTAATGGAAGTTCTTGGCCTATATACATGGGAATAAAAGAACTGCACCCTCGTCTTTTGTCGCGGGCAAAAATTATTATCGCCGAGCGACGAGACTTGCCAAGTCGTCCTTTGTCGTGAAAAATCGCTGTGTGTGGGTCCGCAATCATCCGGGCGATTAGGGATTCAATGGGACATTCTTTTGATGCATCGCGTCGCGCGCGCACACACTCTCCTACAACGGACACATTTTTTATTTCCGTCCGCTCTCCCTCGCAACCTACTTATTGTCAGCCTTATGAGATGAGCTCGTATACATTTTTTCTCTCTTCTTTCTCTTTTCTTAATAACAGCAGACGTGGCGAGGACAACGCTGTATACAGCTCATCTATAAGCGTGTTTCGGAAATGAGTCGAACTAATCTATTTGTCACTCGTAATTGACAAGCACCCGCCGAATGGACGAAACTTTTAATTGGAATTTTTTCCGCTTTCACTTGTCTTATCGATCACGCGGACTTTCTATAGATAGGATATTACGGTAGTTTCAAGATGTACACCTGTCAGATTTAAAAATCTATACAGAAGTTTTTTTTTTCGTTGTTGTTGCGATCGTGGAGATAATTGACATACCGTTTTATTAGTTGGCTAACAGCCACTACGGTTTCAATAATGCACTCGAATTATCTTGTTAAATGCAAAATATAGCCGGTCTCGGGTAACGGCAGTGGTTTCGTAACTTATTGCGTGCTGTGGGAGTAGTTAGCGTGAAACTTGAGCTCCATTATACAATGGCATTGCGTATCGAGTGTATATCATAAAGGGATATAGCTGCTATTTTACAATGCAACGCTATAGGGTATAACGTCGCGTCGAAAGGGATAATATTGATCAAACTTTTTACTCGCAGCTGCACCTGCTAAGCAAAAATCGTCGCGCGTTTAATCGTAAATAATTAAATGCAACGACAAAGCAATCGAGAGTTCCATATCTCCGGTGATAAAAACGTACACGATCCTCTCTTTCTCCCGTAGCCCGAGGAGAAAAAAGAAAAAAAACAAAGGCCGAAAAAAGGCAGGCCACTGCAGCCTTGTACAACAAGTCACCTGAAACAAAACCAGGATTTATAACGCCTGCTATTTTTGCCTTCATACACATATACAATGTTCGACAAGCGGACCGAGAGATAGAGAGAGAGAGAGAGAAAGAGGCAGGCGAGCAAGTCGACTGGGGCTGAAAAAAGAAGGCGAGGCTCGTATAAGGGGCCCTTATGACACACATCGAGAGTCCACGGTGTCGTTTCGATAGCATTCGAATAAATGGCGTATCCCAAAAGGGTTCCAAAAAACAAATGCAAGAGCGTGCGTGCATATGCGTCCTTGTCCCGCGATACACGCGGACTCGGCGATAAGCCGAAGCTTCTCAAAACGACGATCGGGACAACAACGACGGGGACAACGCGGCGGCTCTCGGTGATTTACTGAATCAGCCAATAAATATTCATTCGCTCATGAATGAAATCTACCTCTCGGTCGTCTCTCTTCTGGAGCGCTCGACTGCCGCAGCACAGCGCTGAAAGTTGCGTCGCGAGCGCGCGCGCGCGCGCCGATTTAAAAGCCGATCCTTATCCGGCCAAGCACCTGGGGTGGGGGGTATCGGGCCCATAAGGCCCCCAATAACAACACGTATGGGGTTCCGATCGAATCCGTGCATTCTCCTCCTCCTTCCTGAGAGCGCGCTATCTTCTCTCGCGTCGTGTCGATAGCCGGCTGCGATTGGGACCCGGCTGCCGCTGCTGTTAGCATATTTATCTGATTCGGTGGGCAACAGCATCAGCAGCAGCATTTTCTCCATTATACGCCGGCGGGCCCAACTCTGCAGCAAACTCTCTCGTGCCTCGTTAACGAACCGATACGATGACTGCTGCCGCCTCGTTTCGTTCAGTTGTTATTTTTCATCTCGCCTCTCGGCTTTTCGGACGCTCACATTTCATAATCGCGCTCGTTAAACGAGACACTTGTTTATTAGAGGGGGGAGCGAGGCGCGCGAAGCACAATCGAATTACGTAAGTGCTACGCGCGAACGAGCTGCTGCTGCAGGGGAAGGAGGTAAACTGGTTCACGCGCGAGTAAGTAGCGCGAGCGCGCGTGTGAAATGCATGTACGGAGAGTGTGTATTGGATGTAAGGAACGTTTAATTAAATACCGGAGAAGAGAAACATTTATTATGTGCGGCTGCTCTCGCGCACTACTGTCTCCCTTATAACACGACGCGCGAATGGGAATGTTTTATTTATTTTCTCCCTGGCCTGGCCGTCGTCGCGCGCTACGGATTATAATATGCATTGTCTTATAGAAGTGGATATCCCGAGATCTGATAAGCGAATTACGTTAAGAACTTCATTTCTCGGCATTGTATTTATGCGCTTATCGATGCCGATCTCTCTTTCATGGGTGCTGTTGCTGCTGCTGCTGCTGCTTGTTGTCTCTCTGTGTGTGACTGCGTAAGTGCTCTCTCGGCGCGCGGTCCCAGAAGTCTTTCGCAAAAGGCGGCGGGGAATGACGCTGCGTATTTTCATCAGACACTCTGTCGAATCATGTGTGTATAATATGCCCGTGTGTATTTGGCAAGAATTTTTTTAACGAGCAACTTTTCACCCGATCTTTCATCTAGTGTATTACAATAATTGCCCCCTTTTCAACGTTATACGCCAGTATTTCAGCGGACGTGCGTTGCAACTCAAACGCAAGAGATGATAACGATAGCCCGAATAAAAAAAAGGTCGAAAGGATTCGCCGACACTTTCGCATTTCGATATATACGGCGCGCATATAACTCGCGGAAATCAATGTAATCTCGCAGCTTGTACTTTATACTCGAGGGAAAAAAAGTATATACACATTTTTTTTATCACGCCTCCTCCGGTGCGCGAGCAACCCAATACTTTTTCCTCTCGCCCAGCGTGTGGCAGTGCACAACGCGGCCGTTCTCTCGAATTGATATATATTTATATATTACAGACACATGTGCAACGCATAATTTTTCTCGTATTTACACAAGTGCTGCGCGGGCTCGGTCAAGAGATAAAGAAAGAGAATATACTCGCGCGCACGCAAGCGTGTTTTCAACGCCTCTGAAAGAGATGAGTCCTCTCTCTTTTTCTCTCTCTCTCTCTCATCCGAGAGTATACGCCGGCGAGGGTTCAAGGGGATGCACTTAGCCGTAGGTAGGTCAGAGGCGCATCGCGGCCTTCCCTCTCCTAATCGATATATCGATCATCAATAATTCACGCTCGGCCTCGCGGCGAGTCGAGAACAGCAGTATATAGGTATAGAACAGCACGCAAAGAAAGCCCGAGAGAGAGAGAGAGAGAGAGTTGGCGCGCGCAGATTCCTCCTAATATAACCCTTTCCTTCTCGCTCCCTCGGCGTATGTACACCGCAATCTGAGGCGGTTATCTCCTCGCTCGAATCATATATCTATACCTGCGCGCATCAGCTTCGAGTATAGTAACTGAGAGATCGAGCGAGAGAGTGCAAAGACCCCTTCTCTGCCTTTATTTCGGATTACCTCGTGTATAATCGTGAGCCGCGCGCGTCTGGCCGCAGCAGATACTCTCTCCGCCAGCACGTGTAAAGAAGAGAGGAAGGAAACAATGGCGCGCGTATGTACGCGGAGAGATGTGTGAGCGCAGCCTGGCGCCTTTTAGAAAATTAAATTTTTTTTTCCTTCTCTCAGACTCGCTTGAGAGCTGCGAAGAAGGACTGACTTCGAGCGAGACGCGAGTGAGCGCCTGATAGCCGTGAAGCGTTTTAACAATTCATGCACCGCCCCAGCCACTGCCGCCGGGGCTTGGAATTTATTACGGCACTGGGCTGTACTTATGGCCGCTACGTGCGAGATGTGCGTTTGCGTGTACGCGCTCGTGTGAGGCCAAA
Source organism: Cecidostiba fungosa (assembly GCA_900474305.1). Lineage (NCBI taxonomy): Eukaryota > Metazoa > Arthropoda > Insecta > Hymenoptera > Pteromalidae > Cecidostiba > Cecidostiba fungosa. Next base: position 126,268 of record UCOJ01000181.1, on the reverse strand, counting down.
GAAATTGGAAAAGAGACTGGAATCGTCATATAATATTTCGCGCGTCTGGAGTTTCAGGGCTTTCGGCGACTGCGGATATGGGATCGCGACGTTTTCTTTGATCTCGGCGGAGGGTATTGCTCGCGACGATATCCAGAGGGTCTGGTTGGATAAGAGATGGAAAATGTTTTACGAATGAGCGATGCGGTAACGTTGTTTCGTAAAAAACGTCTGGTCGACATACCAGCAACTCTAGCTCAAGACGCATGAATTACACCCACATACAGTGTGAAAATCATAAAACATTTTTTGTATCACGTGTTACACTTTTGTTAAATGTTTGTTTTTAAATGAAGATTACGAATTTTGACTTTCAAAGACATGTTGTACCTTGTTCATTGTTCTTTGTGAAACCCGCGACCTAATAAAATTTAGCTCATGAAAAATCAGTGAATAATGTTTTATGATTTTCACGGTGAACCCGTGGTACATTGAATAGTTTAATAGTTTATTTCATTTTACATTTGAGATCAATGTAAAATAAGAATAAACTTTACATTTTTTGACAATTCAAGGAATACCTGTCCCCTTAACAATTGTATTTTTAAAAGAAGGTTTATAAAACTAAACTTAAAAGAAAGCTTTTAATGCGATGAAATACAGTTTAAATGACATTCGCGCAACGTGCTCGACAGGCGAATTTTCAGCTTTATCATTTTATGCATGCTTTTGTTAAGCTTCTGCATACATGACTTTCAAAACAGACATTCTATACGTTATATCCAGATCCAGGGACTGCATTTTCTCGTCTCAAAATAATAACGCCGTATGCTTGACGAATATGTATTACGCAACTTTTTCATAATATTTCAAAAAGTCAGAAATTCTTATTTCGTTGTGAAAAAAAGTTCACATATAAATTTCTCTATATTCCGCAGCAATAGTGCATTAATATTTTTCTATACCTAGTGGCCTTATTCAGTTTTTAAAATAAACGCATATAAGTTACGTTATAATATTTAAAACAAAGTATAGAAAAAAACTCGCAAAGTCGTGCACATGGGTGAAGATAATAAAAGTCATAAAAGTAACTGCATTTCGTTTGCACTCATGAAACCCGTGTGTTTATCATAAAAATGTATTACGCATACCGGAAAGAAGAGTCTAGAAAAATGTTATAGGTCATTTTCCAGGTGCCTGCATTATAAAACATAATGCTTTACAAGCCTGCACGACATAACTTCATCATTCAGTGTAGAACCCTGCAGTAGCCAAGTTCGCAAATACCAGAGACAATATATTAGACAAAATAATGAAGACCCATATAAAGGTAAAATTAGAAATTTACAGAGACATTAAAATATCAAACGCATTAAAAAACTTTAAACTGTGACCCGTCTACTGTCTGTTTCCGTATATCCTCTTAAAAGACTTGACCCGATCAATCACCGAAATACTTCAGAGGCAAGGTCTCCAAATCTCCGCCCTCTCATCTCTCAAGACGTCGTGAACTCTGTAATCATTGACTTTTCTCCTCCTCAGCAGATGACTCGAGTCGTCGTTTTCGCAATCCTGCTGTCAGCGTTAGCGACAACCTGCAGCGCTCGACCAGCCGGCGATGCTGCTGCTCCTGCCCAACCCGCAGCACCTGCTGCCCCGCAACCACCGTCTGGCTCTCCCCAGGCGCCGCAGCAGCAACAAACGAACGCTGCTCCCCAGGCAGCTTCCGTAGCCGTACAGCCTCCGGCACCTCCGCCTCCACCTCCAGCGCAATCCGGCATCTCAGTGCAAGGAAGCCAACCCCAGAGCGGACCGCAGTCCAGCTCCAGTGTTTCTGTCCAGCCTCAGAGTCCTCCACCGCCCCCACCGGCACCCAATGGTTCGGTTTCCGTACAATCATCTGCTCCCGTGCAGCAGCAACCACCAGCCCAGCAGCAAGTCTCCGCCGATCTACCCGGACCACCACCGCCCCCACCGGGACCCAGTAGTTCGGTTTCCGTACAGTCATCTGCTTCCGACCAGCAACAACCAGCCCAGCAGCAAGCCTCCGTCGGTCTACCACAACCACCACCACCACCACCTCCAGTCAGCGCTTCCGTCAGTGTGTCATAGTAATTGTTAATAATTTATATTCTGATCTTTTCTCGTATTTTGAATGCTTGTCAAATTTTTAAATTAATAAATTCTGATTACAATGAACTACTTGCAAGTTTTTTAAAATCCCTGTCATCAAAGTAAAGTAAAAAAAAAAACGAGCCCCCTGAAGAAAGAACGAAAACAAAATATTCGAACAAAAGAGGCACCTCCCTGCTACAATCCAGAAACGGTAAGCCACGCCAGAGACTAGGCACCCGAGAGGCGAAATGCAAAAGTACAATCTGCCGCTGCCCGAGTGTCACCTGACAGCAATTATCCTCCTTAACGACGAGAAGGAAAAAAAGAAAAGAAGCCGCCGCCGTTGGTAAGGGACGAAGAAAGGACCATCGAGATACGAGCGGAACAATGAGAAATTGGTAGGATTAGACTGGTCACGCGCGCATTTTCCTTAATAAACCAGGCGACTCTGTATACTTACTTGGGTATAATTAGCCCGGCGCAGAAAAGTCGATTTCGGCCCGCTGGCACGTGACAACAGTTGGCTCTTATACGAGGCTGCGTGCGTAAGACGGTCTCTGCCTCCGCCACACGGATGACGGGGAAAATCGAGCGGCAGCGAGAAAAGAAGACACGCAGAAGGACATCCGGCCCAGCGCGGAGATGCCAGCGGAGTAGTAGTAGGAGGAGACAAAAAACAAGCTAAAGTATAAGGACGAGTGGCGCGCGAGCGAGGAATACAAATCACTCTTAAGTCGAGTCTGAAAGCGTCGTCCAGAGGACTTAGAGGATGAATTGGTCGTACAGCCAGACTCAAGAATGATGTATGCTGGAAAACGCGTGTGCAAACGAAAATATTACGGGGGTAATCGTTTTACCGCTTTCGATGATTTAATGCCCCCGCGCACTTTGTTAGTATTACGCAGTTTTTATGTTATAAAATAATCATAAGCGGTCATTCGCGAGATTTGTATTATCCTGCAACATGTTATTTTAAACCGATGCTAAAATATGTTTCGAGCGCGTTTAATGCACGATTCTGAGCCAAATATATTTTTGAAACGCGGGAAGCATTTTCTTAAACCAGTAGAGCTTCGTTTCTCACCTATACCGGTCAGCACGAACAGACCTCGGAACAGACCTTTCAACACGGCAGCAAACCCGTCGAACTAATATACAACGAAATTCTTTCCCACATCGATGCTGGCGGGGACTGTACGCACTTAATACATCCTCGAGTCGGTAGGTCCGACCCGAGACAGAGAGTCTAATTTCGGGTGACGGAGCGCCAAAGCAGTCTCGGCACGTCGTTTTGTCTCTCCTTCCTCTGGCGGTATAGGGAAATTGGCGCCTTCTCTCCGTCTGTCCTCCTCCTCTTTCCCGTCTTCCTGCGCCGCCCTCGAGCCAATTATATTCGAATCTATGAAATTACTACAATCTTTTCCTCGATATTGCGGCCGACTGCTGCTGTTGTTGTTCTTCCGTGCAGGAGCGTCGCGTACGAGGGAGTAGTGCGCGTTATTCTAGGCCCGCATTATTGGGTCATTCCGGCGGAGGACTTTTAATTTTGTAATTACAGCTTTCCAGCTAGCGAAAGAAAGGCCGCGGGAATTCCGACTCTGTTCCTCTTTAAATGCCTACCTGCGCGAACGGGTCTCACTTCCGACGATCGCTCGCTTCCACAGGTGCAAAAGCCATCATTTTCTCTACTAATTTTTCCAGTTTCCTTTTTTTTTTTAGTTTTACCCCTTTCTATTATCTTTCCGGAGTTTGTTATTAAGAAGCTCTAACGTCAATTACAGACGAGTCCGTTTTAAAGATCGATTCATGTTTACAACTCTATGTGCGACTACAATCCTTAACAGATAAGGGTCCGGCATACGAATAATTTCCGTACACACTCGAGGACGTCGTCTCGCGACGCGTCGACATTGCAGTCGCATCAAAAATGCATCAAGTGCACGCTCGCGCACACGCCGTGAATGCATACGTCGGAGTATAATCCTCGTGTGTAAAGAGGAAAGAGGAGAGAAAGAGAGCCCGAGAGGGGAAGCCCTCGAATTGAAAAATCGTCGAGACCGCACTTTATTTCCCGAGAGAGGCAACGTACCTAGTCATTTTTTCGTTAGCCAATGATGCGAGATGCATTAAATATCAATTATCCGCGACGAGTGCGTATAACGTGCACATCACGTGAGCAAGTTGCCCTCCGGTTCTGGAAACGAGAAAACTGCAGCTTGTGCACACGAAAATAAATGTACCGCGGAGGAATAAAATAAAGAAAGCTGGAGACTTTCGACGGAATCGTTTAGACGCGGAAACGCCCACCGTTCAATTCCTCGCAAAACTCGACGAAGGCACTTCATTAGAGCGAGTTCTTCAAACTACTGCCCCCAGACCAAACGTTTTTCTTCTTCGTGCTGCTGCATCGACTAGCTATATTCACTCAATAGCCGCCTAATAATCGACAATACGCGCACGGCTAATCAGCATAAACGCGCGGATTCAAGGAATATATATCCCCCCATCTTCTCTCCCGGCAATTCCGGTGGAATGCCCGAAGACGCGCGTGTGCGGTGGTCGAACACGAGTCACCCCCTGCGTTTTTTTCGACAAAAAAATTGCCGCACGCACGCGGCTCGCGAACCCCGACATTATACACGTATAGGTATATTTTCGAGATCCAGTGAGAAAAGGACAGCAGAAGCTTTGGCCCACATATAATAACATTGTCCGAGAGCGGGCTTTTAATTCGCAGGGCCAATTTCGAGCGTTTACACGGAACCGCGCCGACGAGCGTGTCTTTATTTATTTAAAAACTTTTATTACGCGCCAGCGGCGGCCGACGGTCATTTCGCGCCGGCGCTCGCATTTAGATGAGTTTTTAATTTAGTGTGACGCCCGGGCATTTGGCTCTGTTGCTTTAACGAGCGCCAGAGAAAGAGAGAGAGAGATGAGATGTATACCTATAGTAAGAGAGCAGGGAGCGCGTTCGAAGGCTGGAGCAGCTATGAATAATATTATACGGCTGCTGTTCTCAGGGGCTCCCGCGCGAACACTACTATATTATACACTAGTAGGCATATAACCCAACGCGACTTGTAACCGACCCCTTTACCTTTCTTTTGTGCCCCCGTCTTCCAAGTGTTTCTCCTTTTTTACGGCCGCTGCGATGTTGATGCGGTTTTGCCTTTTCAAGAGCCGCATGGGCTACGTTTCGGTATACAAATTTCACATTAAAATATGCATCACAATGATACACCGACGAGTGCGCATTCATTGTGCGCGCTCTAATTGGGAATGCAGTGTCGAAAGGTCTTATTCTTTGCTCATTAACATTCAAAAAGTGCCCTTGGGCATACAAATAAAAAAAAAACACGCGCGCTCGGATCAAACATTTCTCCACGACACTCGGAAAAAGAATAACAACAAGGGGATCGTTCGCGATTCCGCGGACGCAACGCAATGCAAAACGAGCAAATCGAAAATCTCATCAAAAGCAGAAATAAATTAAAATAGTATTAATGTGGTTCACTCCCCTTGGAAGGCCGAATCTACAGCGCGCGGAAGAAGGAATGCATATGCATCTCTACCTGGAAGAGAAGAAGTCGCGGCAGCTCGCGAAGGTGGGCGGAGAATTCATCGTCTAGACTCAATTTAGAAGCCCAAGCTTGCTGCTCGCGTTGTTTTTCGCTCTGTGTTGTTCGCTCTTCCTCCCCCTTTTCGCAGCGCCAGCGGAAGAAGAGCCGATGCACAAGTTATAAGCCGCGGCGCTCTCGCTCTCGTCGATTATCAACCGAATAAATCATGTGTATGGGAGGTGGACCTTAATGAAATTCGGCTACCCCGCGCTTTTGTTTCTTTTATTTTATTTTCTATTTTTTATTTTCGTTGCGAGAATGCCGTCTTTTTTTCACCCGGATGATGTATACGAATGGATATTTGTGCGGCTATCGGGATCAGCGAAATTTATGTATTTGCACAATAAGCGAGCTATATATAGTCGATGGATTTTATGCGAGAGACTCGACTCGTTGTGGGTGGGTTCTCCGGAGTCCATGGAAGGGCTTTGTATATTGTGCTCGAGATGAAACATAGTTAACTGGCGATGGCTTACACATATCGATACAGCATTTACGTCAGCGTTTTTAATTATACACAATGAGTAATGCCGTCGAACATTTTTTTATAGCTCGTACACGTGGCGATGCATTTTTAAGTACTGCGCAGTGCTGAGATAAGAAAACAGCTATTGTGAAAATTAGTCGAGAACCGCAGAGTATTTCCATCCTGAATTGTCAATGGCATTTTTTAAATTACGATCCTTCTCCGAAACAATACCGATACCTTTTCTTCTCTGACCGTTCTCGTAAATGTATACATATACCTTTATTGGCTGTAGCGCGCGGAATGCACATATTTGCGAACCAGCTCGTTAATTCACAAACATTGGGAATCCGATTTTCTGTTAATACGTTAGACTTGATTTCGTTCTACTGGTAAGTCAAACGATGCTTGAAAAAAGCAGAATATGTCGGTTTGCATCATTTATACGTAATTTTTTAATTAATTGAGGCTTTGGTTCTCGATTTCGTTCGCGACTCTCGGATGCTGTTAATTCGCATTAAGTAAAAAAATACGCCGCTAATTCCATTAAAATAATTATAAATAAACATTGGATCAACTCGATTTACCGCGCTTATCCTCGTGTGAACAAACAGGACTGACGACCAGCAAATAACAAACAGAATTTTGGTAGCGAACAGTTGGCGCTTTGCTTTACAGTTGAGTCAAATACGCGCTTGTGTAAACAACTTTCTGATTTATCACTTGCAAATATTAAATAATTTTAACATTTCATGTTTTACATGAAAGCAAAATCCAGTGCTGAATATTGAAAACTTTTAGAATTTCAGCAGTTAGATACAAAACAAAGCCATAATTTAGATGATAATAAAGTTACGAAACAACACAATATAATAAAATGTGCAAAAAAATGTAAATACGAATTTGGTTCCATTGAAAACATTGAACAAAAACCTTGAAAACAAGAGAAAGTATAGAAGGTAACCCGATTCATTGGAATTTGAATTTTGCTCATCCTTTAACCAATTGACTTTCTGATCATATTTTATTGTCGCTATCGAGCTAACAATTGCGTCGAACCGCGATAAAAACAAAGTGCATAATTATCCATTCGTAACAATGGTGCAGTACAATCGAAAGGTATAGCGTCCATCCGAGTGTTTAATTTATCGTCGAACATGACTTATTCGAATAATCCTGTTTTAATGCCATTTACATATCATTGCCTTAATCGGAATCGCGCGGGCGGAAAGTGAACGTTTGTATTTTAAATTTACGTCACACACGGTACACTCGCGATAGGTATATCGGCAATTTGAATGCGCGTTTAAAATATCGCCTCATTCACGTCAAATACATTTGACCGATTTACTTTATTCGAGACATTTTCCAGACAGGAAGCAGCAAAGGCAGCTCGTGAAAATCGACATCCGACGAGGCGCGCGGTGCTACGCTACGCGTTGGTCAGACGAAACCGCGCAAGCTACGTCGTTATCACATCGGATTTCATCCCCAAGCCGCTCCTCTTCTGCACGCAATTCGAACGAAAATATCGCCATCGCGTATATTACGTTACCCGATGCGGCGGCTGCTGCTGCTGCTGCTGCAGCAGAGAACGAGGGATAGGTAGGGTTCGCATAATGGTCCCGAGCAGAGTTATCTCGCACTCAGAGGGAGAGAGAGAGAAGCGTAGTAAAGGGGGTAATGCCGAAGCCGCTTTTAACAAGCGCGTCTATTATTCCGACGCGCACGCGGATATGGCGCCGGACAATGCGCGAGCGCGTGTACGAACAAGCCGCGGAAATGTGCAGCTTGCGTATAGTTGGCTCACGCGCTGGAAGGTATAGATAAATGAGCGAATAGATAAGTACGTTTTGTTCCGAGTGTGCTGCAAAATGCCAGCGCTGCGGTCGATTTTTAAAGCCACCGACAATGTTAGTTATACTGCAGCGCAGTTCAATGCATCGCCGCGCGGTGTAAATGGAAAAGTTAATTGACAAGTGGAGGAACGTTGATGAGTATAGATGACGGGAATATTATTGAAAATGTAATTTTCGCCATGTTTTTCTACTCGGCTCACGAATTCGCACAAGACAGGTGTCAGTGCTGAAGTAACTCAATTTTCCATTACAAGCTGAATATCGATGAAAACCTATTTTCTTTCTTCAGCGCGATTGAAATAGAACGGCGATGAAGTATACGTCGCTCAATGAAAAAAAAAGTAGCTCAGCTCAATAATTCAACATCATCGCTTCTGCGCAGATACGTTTGTTTTGCAGCTCATAAGCTTAGCTTAAAGCTGCGCTTATATACGTATATGGCGAGCAAATAAACGAGCGGTATATCTTGCAATATTCAGCGTACAGAGGCGTTCTCGAATTTTAATGCACGTACGCACAGATCGGCCTTGTGTTTGTCCGTATACGCACGGCAGAGTTGACACACAGTGAAATACAGGGAGACAAAAAGACAGAGTGGACGCGCTCGCACAGACGGACGGACGTGCGGACAAAGAGAGATAAAGCTAGCAGCGTTGCAGGCTAACGTTTAGAGAAAAAGAGAACTGACCAAAGCGGATTTATAGATATACACGCGCTATACTCTCTCGCTCGCGGGTTCGTTAACGCAGGAGGAAATCGAAATATGTTTTCATTCACAGCTAATGAGTGGGGATCCTTCGCTCTGGCTTTCTATGGCGGACGGCTTGCGGATCGAATTTGTATACAGTGTGGCGAGGGGTTCGAATGAGATATACGCGAATAAAGCCGCGAGTGGAGAGAGATTATTTTTGTAAAGCCACTTTTGATCTTCGTTTCTCGCTGTTACCGTGTGCTCGCGCAAGCCTTAATTAACTTCTGCGTGCGCGTGTGGGATTTCAATTTTTATTGTCTAATCCCGAACGAGAGACTATTCAGCATTTGTTTGATGTTTATATACAGCAATGTTACCGCTTTTACGGAACTGATGGAAAGAAGATTAAAATTTGATTTCGCAACTTTGTTTCGTTATTCACAATACGCTTTATTATTCAATCGTGAAGACGCATTGACGGGTGCTGCATATATACATTTTTATTCAAATTTTCACATTCGTCAGCTACCGGCTCAGTAAATGTAGTAAAAAGTTTTCAAAGGCCATTCGTCTATGGAGAAACAACAAAAACTTGAAAAAAATAAACACATAAACGCTTAATCCTTTCGGGAAGGGCACCGCTGCCGCCGCTGGCTAGTGGATGGGTATAAATTTCCTCAGCCGGGATCCCGAAGGTAAACATTCATAAAGAAAATTTATAACACTCCACTTGCTTTAGCGAGTAGACGATATTGCCTCTTATACTTATAGTGTGCGAAGGCTGTCGCTGTTCCGGGGCGAAGACGCCGCTGATGATTAAACACGTCGTCTTTCTTCAACTTTGCCTGCGGAGCCTCCCGTACTTGTAATCGATTGTTAAAATAAAGAGACGCGACCAACGACCAGAGGGGGATAGAAAAGCTGTCCTAATTTTCAAAGAAAGCGACGAAATAAAATATCTCCATGTCGCTGTCTAATTTTATACCGCTCATTAACAAAACGTTGGGTATAGCAATTAAAATTAATTCGAACCGAAGATTATCTGTTATCTCTGGCATCGGAACCTACGAAAACGAGCTACCGGTATATATGAGTACACGCGTATCAGAGCATCTCAGCAACGATGATACAACGTCGCCCTGCGTCTCCTCGTTAGAGAGACGAAAAAATTTATTCGGTGCGCGCCTACTGCGCTTTTAAAGCGGAGATCCGAGCTGAGCGGCAGCTGCCGGGCCATTAATTCATCATTGTCGAAAACAATTAGGGGGGACTGCCCCCGGAATCTTGTTAACAAGTCGCCGGCTTTATAAACAGTGGAGCAAGTGCGGTCGAGTTTCGATTTTCGTCGCTCAACGGCCAATTAACAACAGGTCCGATGCTCGACTTAACGTCGTTATTGTTTTGACTGTGCAGATATCAATTTAGCAACGCGACAATAAATGCCGCAATTATTATTCGGATATACACGATAGCGAGTTTGTTTGTTTGTTTGTATGTTTGTTCAATTAGATCGTTATCTTCGTTGCCCGCTGATAATCGGAATGATTTAACGCTCGTGAAGCAATTATTTGCAGGTTTGCACAGGCAAAAAGGACGGGTGAATTAAAAGGAAGAGTTGAATTATCGACAAGTGCCATTGAACACAAGTCGGCCATTATACAGATCGTCACAATAACGAACGTTAAGCTGTAAAATCCCTCTTCCAGACCGGTGCGCGCAGAGAGTACGCACACGCACAAATCACCTCGGAATCAAACTTATCACCATTATCTCCTGCACTCGCATTATCCGCCAAAACAACGGCCAGCCATTATCCCGCCCCTATCACTTACACGCGTACTTTACAACAATAAGCAAATTACTCTCTCGGCAATCGCCTCCCGGCGACCGATAATAAATTCGCAAAAGCCCGCCGCCGCAAAGATAATAAGTTTCCGCGTTCCGCCGCGTCTTCATTCACCTCCCACGCGCGCAGCCACGAGAGATAGGTATTAGATGTATAGATAGATAGATAGAGAGCGGCATTGTGGGCTCCACGAGCCGTGGAATCGGTGATCGATCTTCCGAAAATCACTGCGGCTGTCTCGAGGCGGCGCGTATATAGCGCAGCGAGTGGATTACCCTCGGCGCGTTACAGAAGCTAACGAGGATTAGTCTTCCTTTACGCTGCGCGCGCGATCCCGATTAATTTATCGGCTTTGATGAGCGCTTGCGAGAAGCACTACTGCCCCTGGCTTAGGGGCCTCGTGGAGATATGGGTCTTCGTGTGTTGCAGCCGAGCTATTTTTGGAAAAAAGGTTCTACTCAGTTTACAACTCGCGACATGACTCGTTTTCTCCGAGTTTTATAGCCCGCACGAGCGTGTGTGGTAGAGGACTTTCCTAAAATTAGATGAGAGATTCAAACCCCGCGCCAATTAATCACGACGTCCAAGTCAATTAAAACGAATAATCATTTCGGCAACATATTTGTCTTGATTAATTCAAGATATATATATTGATTTTAATTTGAATAAATTGCTGCCTTATCTTTGATTGATTGCATTTAGCCGGATGAAAAATTAGAACCGAACGACACAACAAAGAATGGTATAGTCGCATAACACCGCTCCTGACTACTTTTCTCAGTAAAATCCTGTCCGAGTCGAGAGAGCAATAGGCGGGCATTCCTGAGCTCATTTCGTTCGAGTGACGTTTCGCATGCACTTGTCGTCGCGAAGGCACGCACGCCTTATGGGGACGATAATCCGACAATTTTACGGCCGCTCGACGCGAGCTTGCACGGTCGCGCAACTGTCAATTAACGCCGTGCGCAGCGAACTCGTGGATTCTCTCCGAGACTGTTTGGACTCATACTCGCGTGCTGAAAGGGGCCTCTCCCGATTAGCTCGCTCCATCCGCTGTCGATTTATTCAAATCCTTCGGTCGATGCGCGCCTGCAGTCGGGGATTACAAAAGCCATCCGCGGACGCGACGCAGTGTATATACATGTACAGCCGTATATATAGATATACACGAAGAAGTCGCTCCTGTCAACTCGGCTGCCGGATAAAGAGAAACCATATTATACGCCGTTGGCCCGTCCATAGTTGGCCGGGGCGCACGACTTATTCAAATCGATCTAATCCGCGGAGATCGCAGCGAGCACGCACAGCCCGCGATGACGGCCGGAGCCTGCCCTATACTCCATTCTTATGTATATATACTTATATACACGTTATCACTCGCGGCGAGCTGTGTCCGGCTGTGTGCGCAGTCCTTCTTTCGTGACGCTTATCTCTCGCCGGAATCGCTCGGAAAAAACACACCCACATCCTGCCGCTGCTTTTTAGCGAGTAAGCGACTCTCGCATGTGTGTGTGCTTCAACCGCTGACATCTCGGGAAAACGCCGTTGGGCATATATTATACTTTAATCCGACAGGCCTTGGGTTTTTTCATCTATAAATTACCACGATCAATTTTCAAGGTTCGAGAAATCAGAGGATGGGGGAAACTCCTGTTGATCGATTAAAGCACATTATACTGCCGACTCTAATTGTGGCATTAACGTCAGAACGCATATGAGTAGCATTAGTCGCCGCGGATGGACGGACGTCCCGCGGAGAAAGCGAACGGCGTTGACTCCGATAGGGCGGACAGCATTGCGAGCTATTACAATCGAAGTGACACGAGCGACGACGCGCACTACAGCAAGCATCAGAAGGCCAGGCGCCTCGTGAAGGTGCACATCTTGCGTAATTGTCGTGTCACTCAGCGGTCGGAGAGGCGGCGCGTACACGAAATTCACGCGCGGCGGCGGGCGCATAACAAAGAAGGTGGGCGTCGCGGCGGATCCCTTTGATGTCCCTCGGGGAGTGCGCGGGAGCCTCGGCCGAAAAGCCAGCGACATCGCCTGCTAGGCCCTCCCTCTAACCTGTGATTAGCAGCCGCGGCGAGGATCTCAATCCTCTCGTTCGGCCAAATTATCATTATCTTTCGGCGCTGAGCTTCTCTTTAGGAGCTGGATATAATTGACGGCTCGTCAAGCGCTGATGCGCATACGGCCGAAGAACATAATGGATCGACGTAACGACGGCTGTATATATATCTCTTTAATTTGATGTGTAACGCTCGGGGAGTAACACGATTACGGCTGTGGGATTTTTCCGCTGTGAGAACGCTAATGCCGTGATTCTTTTGAATTCGAATTCGAGGTTTCCGCGATTTGGGTGTTCTCCTTATACATAATAACTAGATAAAAGTTAACTAAAACAGTGACTTTACAACAATCGCAGTCCATAAATGGGAATACACTCGAAGGTACAATATATATATATTACTACAACTTAGTATCTCCCAAAGTTTCACCCCGTTGAAGTTTATTTGATTATTTTCGAAATTTTCGCTAATTTTCTCCACCTTTCGACAGCCATATCTCTGGTTCTAATAATCGCACAGAATTGGCCTTCCGGGCACCCAATCATATTGCCACAACCTAATATCTGCCGAAATTTCAGCTACGTCAGATGAAAAATGACCGAGATATTGCATTTGAAGTTCATTTGCTTTTTGTTTCATCAATTTTGTTTCATATTTCACCGGTCCCGTAACTGGTGCTAATGTTTGCGTGCGATTTAATGCGTATATTATTTCGGCTGAAATTTCGTAATTTACATAAATATATGAAAGCGATCGAAAGTGGCGGGATCGAGGACCATGAGTAAAAATCGCAGACCCATAAAGATGGCTCGTTGGTTTAATGAAGCGCAGGCGGTATCGTGCAGTCGTAATTATTCTGTTAATAGCAGTGGACCTTCGAAATTACGCATCGCTCTAATTAAATTAACGAATTATTCGGCGGAATATTTCTCGTAATCCTGAAACGATCAAAATGCGCACTCGCTTCCAGCTAGATAAATACGAACGAATCGTCACGTGACCACGTGCGAAGAGCACTTATATATAAATTATACGAGCCATTGAACGTGAATGCATATAATGCATCCATCCCGCTAACCTCAAAAACGCACATTTACGGACCATCTAAAACGGCGGGGCAGGCGCCGCGCGCGCTATAACAATACGCACGAATCATTGGCACGGGTGCAGAGAAGAGAAGAGCGCATACATACCTTGCCGCACATCGAGCGTCGTTAACGCACCGCATTATATAGCCAAGCGGCTTCTCTCTCCCGTCCCCTCGGCTGTCGATTTTCCTTATTTTCCCAGTGATTTATCCGCTCTAGGGCCATTCTGCTCTCACTCTCGACCAGGCAGACGATTTATAATCGGCGGCCCCTCGGCATTAGCGCTCTCGTAATTGCAGCCGCAACACGGCGCATCCGCGGGACCGTATATTTTAATAATGACCCCGAGTCCTCTCGTCATCGCTTTGGCGCCGCCGTCTATGCGCCGCCCTGTCCCGCTAATATCCGCTCGATTGTGATGCATCGGGCTGCGCAGTGCGCGCAGCAGCAGTACTGCTCCTTGATGTATATATCGGATTACTTAATGCAGAGGGCCAAAGGGGAGAGCAGTCGGCATTAGCGGGACGTACCACCACCACCACTACTACTACTACTACTGTCTAATGGGGATTGCCTAATCTGTGGATTTAGGGGCCTTATATGCGCGGCCGACGGCCCTAATTAAACAACCTTTCGCATGTCTGTGTGCGTGTCCGAGTCGCGAGTAGAGTCCGTGCGCTGCAAGCCAGGCTCGTGCGTTATCGTATTAACGCGCCGCGCCCCCGCGAATTAGTATTCAAATCCTTGGCGATTTCGAACGCCGTCAGGAGGGGACGCCGTTGTGTTAACGCTAATTGCTCGACGACGCGTGTGTGCGGTATAACGTTGTGTACCTATATATGCAGCCCGGCAAGGTACACATCATACACTTCAGAGAGTATAGCGAGAAATAAGAGGGGATAATTGGGAGCTCAATTGTATGCGCGCGTTTTTTTCAGGGTTCTGTGGCATCCACAAAGCAGAGAGCAGAGGAGCTGCTGATGAGATTGAAATTAATCGTTTTCTTGCGCCCGTTAATTGAAAGATCGGCGCGACGAGAAGCCTCCCGCACACTTTTGTGTCCGCGATTGTTTTATCTACAAAAATCACACTCGAATGTAGAACACCTTGCGCAAGGATCTGTCCATAAATCTCCTACCGTACTGCGTACAATGCATACACTGCGATGACCTCAAATCAAAAAAATACACACAAACACGTCCTAAATCAATGAGCCAAGAGCAAACAACAAAGACGTCAAAGCAGGCTAGCAATTAAATTCCAGCTCTCCGCCGAGGCCACGTCAACGAGAGATCGAACAAGTGTCGCGCGGGTCCACATAAACATTCGATCGAGTGTGTCTGTCTCCGAAAAAAATGTCGTTATTAAGTACACACACGGCCTCATGGGCACGCACAAACACCCACACGAGCCGAGTCCAGCGGTAAAGTAGGTGTATATATAGGTATACACTAACGCCCGTTACGCGCGAGTGCGCCACTCGCATTCCGATCGAACGTATCGATAGGCCTCCGCCGCCGATCTTGATTTCTCTGCGGCTCATTTTTTCCGAGACAGCCGCACTCTCCCGGGGGAACTTTCACGAATGACAATTCGTATATGTATAGGCATATATACATATATAGAAGCTAGCGCTAATTTACGTAAGCCCTTGCTGCCGTTGTCGTTCGCGCTCGACTCGTGAACACGGGAGATAAAAAGACCGGCGAGAGCGAGAGGGACAGGGAGGCTGATTGATTGATGAACTTTGTTATTGCCGTAGTTGAGTGTCCTCGGCCACGTGACGCGCGAGTCGAGCAAATAAAGGAGGATGTCGTTATGCGTTGGAAACTCGCTTGCAGTGTTGCTGGACAATTTGTGTAACAGTTTCCTTTTTTACCTTGTCCGAGTGCTGGAAATTGGATTGCAGAGTGAGCGATAATGCATTATTTCAAAGCTGGATCCATCTAAGCTTTTAAATTTTTAAACAGTACACGACTGAGATCCGAATTCTGCGGCACGTATGTTAAATTCCGATATACCTTGATCAGATATTCGATACACATTCAATTTCCAAAAAAATAGCTGATGGAAATAGCACAGTCAATGCATTTGTCACATGATACAACTAATTATCACTTAAAAGTACGTGACTGCAGGTGAAACTTTTCCGAATCCGCATAATCGTGCCAATAAAATAACAATCGATCGTCGAGCCACACAGCTGAAGGCAATAAGCCTATCCATCGATGAGGCACAGCAATACACTATCGATGTACATAATCCTGCTTAGGGAGCGTAAAAAAAGAGAAGAGAGCGCGAGCCAAGTCGGAGCGACAGGTCCAATTGAATGTCAAATCCGTTTTTTGTTCGTCCATCAAACGGTAGACCACGGGCCGATTATTTTTCTGGACGTGCTCGCGCGGACTCCACTCTCGTTACGCAACGCTTTTTTCGGGGCATTTGGCAGCAGCCGAGCGAAAGTTAATTTAAAAATGTACGCCATGCCTTTTTACAAGTGGACATGCGGTGTTGCGCGAATGAAACATATATAACGCGTTGGGGATATAATATAAGCTATATGTGCTCTTTCCTCTTCGGCGACTGATCGACGTTAATTGTGTAAGCTAGTTTAATTCAGGACTAAATTAAAAAGTAACGATCACAAAGTTACGTTATAAGTTATAAGCTATATAGCGAATAGAAAATATCGACCCACTTTTTTCAGACCTCTATTTACGCAGTTTGGCTAATAATAGCACTGCACAAACAGCTCGGCTAATCGCAGAAATCTACATTCCGTACTTTGCTTATTTCAATATTTTATCAGGCTAGACTCGTCCGGCAGCAGCAGCAAACAACGGGTTACACAAAGGATTTCTCTGAAAGTCGAATAGCTCTGAACCGACTTAATACACGGGGCAAAGTTATCATTATAATATACCGAAATACGCCCACCTATTGTACGTACAAAAACGCTCGCATGTCGAGAGAATTTCATGTATGTGTGTGTGTATGTGTGTGTGTGTAACAGCCGCAGTTTAAAATAGTTCAGTAGAATCTACTGCAGGGACAAAAAAAAAGAGAACAAACTATATGACGCCGAGTAATTTATGCAAACACATGCCCATTAGAGTGGCAACAACCATACCCACCGACGCACGCAGGCACACACATCCACGCAAAAAGGGGCTGAAAAAAGCGAGAGCGCGTCAATGCTACAGCAGCGGAGAAACGGAAACCTTTTCTCTACGGTTCCCTCCACTCGAAATCCCCGCGCCACAGGAATTACAGATTTGACCCAAATTAAAAGGCATCCGCGGAAATTACACTTTTTTCAACTCCCATTCGAGAGATAGAGCCAGCGGGGCGTTTTTCTGCGGAACGCAAGCGTAATTGGCCACCGCGGCGTCCATTAACGGAACGTCGATAATCTGCGAATAGACACACACACACGCAGCACTGTTACGCTCTCGAGCAGGAGAGAGAACACGATCAGACGACCATCGCGTTTGGGTAATGCGCACCTTGGCCATTCGACGTGAATAAACATATAAGCGAGAGCGAGAGGAAAGAGAGAAGTCATCAGCGTTGCGGTGCAGCGCGTGCCAATCGACTCTGCGCCACCACTACTATATAGAGATGAGCAAACAGCATATAGAGGAAAGTCTGTATGGCGCGACGGGTTCATATGCATAAACGTGTATTTTTCAAAGGTGCATATTATGCGCCTTAACGGGTAACCGCCCTCGACTACCCAGTGCCCATTTCCCACGAGGTGCACAGTACGCATATACATGTAGGGGCACGTCGATTCGCTCTCCTTCTCCCGCGGCGCGTGTATATTTAGCCGCTGTAAAAATGCAAATGGGCGGCGTCGTCAAACAACGCGCTTCGACGCTCTCCCGTCATCGTATGGCGTTTCATCCGACGATGGAATTAGCGAGGAGTATATATCCCGCGCGCTGATTGTTTGTTGTCGTATCTATAAATTGATTGGACGCGCGGCCGCCGATTGGCTGCAAATATCATTTTTCAGAATAATCACTTAACGAGGGCAATCATACATGCGGGGAGCCCATGTCGCGAAGTCGGTGTATCGATTTTTTAATGATCCACCTTAACATCGCCGGCAACCAAGCTCTCCCGTGTTTTTGAATCTCATTATTATATTGTGTGTAATGTCGCGGTGAGTTGCACATTTCGTCTTTGTTCGCCGCTGCTAATAATATCGTCTCAAATTTGAAGAAGAAAAAAAGAGAGAATATATACCCGACGTTTACAGCAGTCGGAGAGCAAAACGATCGAAGGGAAGGTTAAACAATCAAAGCCATTAGAATCAATTAAACGCGTTAGTATACGAAGCGTGGGCGAGAGCTCTCTCTCTCTCATATTATACGGCGCGTTGGAAAGGTAAACTCGCGAAATGAATATTGCGCAATAAGTTAAATTTACGGGAAGTGCCGGGAGCCAGCGAGGCGTGCAGTAACGCGCCATCGCATTACGCTAACAAATTCAAATTGCGGGAGCCGCGCGTTGAAGAGTGCGCCCAGTGCAACAACACGCAGCCCAGCAGCAGCGCAGAAAATCCACGTACGCGGCGGTGGCGGGGAATCCCCCATTAACTCCCTCGCGCAATGCCAACGTGATATTCTGTCTCTGTCTGGGAAAGAGAGTCGCTCTCGGGCGGCTATATACCACGGGCTTATTAAGCCCGCTAATGATTTCTCATTTCGATTAATTCGAGGAAAATGACGAATGGGAGGATTGCATCAAGCCGGCGTATAAAACCTCGCGTCCGCCGGCGTAAAATTGCCGCAGCGCGAAACTCACTCTCTGCAGGCCGCGCTACAAATTGCATTACCTAATTTCGGCCCCGCGATCCACTCGCATACACACACATACACACTGCAGGGTCGTTTATGCGCGCGCGTTTAAAGCCCGGGCTTCGTTTACCTTCCACTACACATTCTTGGTCGCGAGCGCGTGATATCCAATTTGGCGCAAACGGCTGCCGCCGCCGCCGCCGCGGTAGTCCTCTCCTATACCCGTGTTGCACGCTCGAAAGGCGAGGGCTGCTGGGCATGCACACACGCCGTGAATGAATGGTTACACAGTGCGGCGCGGCAAAAATGTATGCGTCGCCCCTTGCTCTCGGCTTTTCGCCTGAATGAGCTGGATCATGCAGCTGTGTGTGTGTGTGTGTGTTTGTCGCAATTTGCCGAGCGTTGAGCACATTGCGCGCGGATCATCGAGCAAAATTTGCCTAGAAAAAAAGCGGATCGAGTCTCGATTCGCAGAAGCGAGAGAGAATGGACGTAAACACACACACACACGTGCACATATGCAAATGCACACGGCATACTTGGTCAACTCTCGCACACGCAGCGGCCGCAAATCTACATAGTCACGGAGGCTGGCGCACTCTCGCTGATGCACTTATATAGGAGAGGAGCCTCGCTGCTGGGAATTACGCGATTGCTTTTTCCAGTGTCGTCGTTGCAGAATAAATTACAGCCCCCGAGTCTCGCGTCCTTCTTCTTTTTCTCCCTTTATCTCCGGTCGACGGCATCGAGGCGTAAGCGAAGCGGCTCCGTTGTAATTTCAACAAGCGCTCGTGTGTCCTCGTCGTCGTTCTCGGGCAAGTAGCAGCAGGGACAGGGACACTCTGTCGCATAGAAAAGCCAGAGAGTTAACCGAGGGTGAAAGTACAAGCCCAGAGAGTAGTGCTCCGCGGACGACGAGGAGTCCGGGGTTCGGTTGCGCCGCAGTGAAAGGGAAAAAGGAGAGGATGAAAGAGTCGGCAAGGCGCCGCCCGCGCGCTGGATGAAAGTAAATGGAAAAACGATGCGATCACGCGCGATCCTCCGGTGAATGATTTATCAAGCTTTTATTACGCAGCTCTTGACAATTGCAAATTTAATTCGCGTTATTGCAGCCCGTGCACTCTCGAGGCAAACTTTCAAATTGCCGTCTTATTTAAATGGAGACGCAGACACCGCCATCATGGGAGTGTAATTGGTCTGGATACTTTTGTCCCCGCGACACGAGAGCTTTTCCCGGAAAGTTATTATCAAGACCGTTTGAAGCTTTGCGGCTCTCGAGGTGAATGTTTCTTTCGAAATCCGCAGGTTCCCGTAAAAAAATCGTCGCTGCTGCACGTCTCGTCATTAGGACAGCCCTCTCGTTTTCCCACGAGCCTCGAAAATCCCAGGTCGAAAAATGCTCTCATCCCGCTCGCGCGTTTTCTCGCCAGAAGAAGAAGAAGAAGAGAGCATCAGGAGGGATCAGGCCGACAGTCCTCGAAAACTCTCGGCAGCAGAGCCGCAGTATAGCGTAGTAGTCCGCATGCATCGTTGATTCGCCGCCGCGCGCGAAGATCAGCGGTAGACGGCTTGCGGTCGGCGTCTCCCCGCGCGCACGTGTGTGGCGTGGAAGAAGAGGCATCAGAAGCTCTAGCCGGATTTTTGCAGCCGCGCCGCCACCAGTAAATGTTAATCCCACAACTCGTAATCCAGCGGGAGCCAGGTAATGGCTGAATCTCCCGGTCTAACTGTAATTATAGGGATCATTTAATGGATCCCATCTCTCTCTCTCTCTACAGCTATACCCGCCGAGAGGAGCGAGAGGAAGAACCAGAAGAAGGGAGAGAGGATATGAAATCGCTGCCCAACTTGGTCCGCTCTTCCTATGTCTTAGCCGAGAGCTGGCTTATATTCGCGTTTAACCCGCAGACAGTGCAGCCGAGTTTCTGGCAACATTCAAAATAACTGCTATAACGTTTAGACTTGAAACTCGATGTCTGCAGGGGGAGTATTACACAGCTGATGAAGTTGGAAGTCGGAATTTTTCTCCAAGCTCCCATCAGAAGCTTATACTCCACGGCGCCGGGAGTTTCAAATTAAATAGCAACTCCGGAGTTGTTCGAGCAAGATATCTGCGAATTCCAGAATTTCAATTACACGCGCGTATACGCTCTCTCTCTCTCTCTCCGCGTTATTTCCACGTACGTATACGGGAAACGCGCACAATTACGCGGTCGCGCAGTCCTTTGCCCGTTTCCTGATACTTTCAGTTTCTCTCTCTCCGCAAGCTTTCTCGGCTCTCCCCTCACCGCAGAGCCGCAACATCGAATCCGCCGGCAGCAGCTTATTACCGCGACTCTGCAGCGAACCGGGAAAGAACGAGACGACGCGCCTGCTCGCAACGACGGAACGATAATTTATGTCAAATAGTTTAAGCTCTTTTAAGTGAGTCTCGCAATCCGAGGGCTGCTGCTGCTGCTGCAATCCGAGAGAGAAAGAGCTTACGCTGCCTTATAAACTCCTCCTCCGACTCGGTCCTTCTTTCTAATTTCCGAATCGAGTCTCGAGGCAGCAGCAGCTCTCTCTCTCTCCTTATTACGAACTCGGCGAGCGTCTCTCTCCCCGCCGCGATTAATAAAACGGACGTCCAGCAGGCCCGCACTCACGTACACCCTGTATTTTTCGGAGACTGCGGCCCCCTATACGCGCGCGTTTTCAGTCCTGCCTCGCATCTCTCCTCTTTTTTTTCTCTCGACTGGGCTTCCTGAAATGACGCTCTCCGCGTTTTCGAGTCGAGCGGCCGTGGCATGCAAATTTTTTCGGCGCCCTTTCTCCGCCTCCTGCACTCATCCCTGTCTCGCTGCGCGCCGCCACCGACGAAGCTCTTCTTCCTAGAAATCCTCTTAACGACGATACGACGTCCGCCTTCCGCCGCCATTCGTTTTGCGAGCGCGCACGCGTAGCCGCGAGACTTCCAGGAAGACTCGACTATGAATAGTTCTGCGCGGGTTCCTCTCTCTCTCTCTCGGAGGTAGAAAAAAAAACTATCATTCCGCCCTTCGACCGCGATATTTCGCGCGGCGGGCTTTTATGAGCGAGAAGAGACCAAAGAGAGAAAAAGACGGTCGTCGAGTTTTTGGCTGTGCGAAATAAATCTGCTCACCCGCGCTGCTATAACCGCGTCGATTAACCGTTCGTCTTGAAGCTGGCCACCGCAAATTTGGGGTATTGAGGTTTCGCGACTTTGCGGCTCGTTTCTTTTGCGAGCTTTTACCGGGCTCAACTTTTTATGTGCTTCCCTGGAACATCGGCGCTGATGAGCTTTTGGAGCGTCGGAAGAAAAGTTGAGATGTCTGGATACTTCTGAAACTAATATCTGCGCCCCTTTTCCTAACTTTTATTTTTTGGAATCTGCGTGGAGCTTCAAAAAAAAGGCACAATTAGAAAGTGACTAAAGCTTCCTTTGTAGTCTTATATCTTTCACTGTGGTGCGAGCAGTAAATACAGTTTGCGGTCTCTCTCTCTCTCTCTCTCTGCAGCGATTGCACTGCATTACGTATGTATATTGTATATATAACACATATACTATTACGGCGGCCAACACGTGCACCGCTCGAGCAATTAAAAGACGCTCTCCTCCGCCGCCGCCAGTCAGTTATTACGGGATGCGGGCTAATTATCCTCGCGTGTACCTAAGTAAAGCGCCGCGCTTCATCTTCCTGAGAAAACAATTAAAATATTCAAGAGCTCTCTTGCGCTCGTATTGCGCTTTTGAGGGCTGCCGCACGGTTTTGGGGAGCCCGAATATGTCGCGTGTGCATGTGTTGCGTGTGTTTGCAGCTTCAAATGATAATTAGCACGCGCGCGAGATTAATCACGAGTGTTTGCTGCTGCCGCCACCGCTGCAGTTGTTGTGTGTGTGTGTTGCAACAACGCGCTAATGCCGCTTTCATGCTTGCCGAGTTATGAATTTCTAAGAAATTTCCCGGCAGTTTGGCCAAATTTGCTCTTGAGCGTTCTTTAAAGGACTTTTCTTCGTTTGCATTAATCTTGCACGTCGGCGTGGCTGCGAGAGAGGAAGCAAAATTCATACGCGCAGAAGGCGTATTTGAATATTGCGCGCATGTTTCGATTTAAATAACATTATAAACATATATATCTATATACGCGAGCGAAGAATATGAATAAAACAAACAGCGGAACTTTTCCGCAGAGAGCAGCGGATATGTCACAGAGCGAAAGTTATTATAGATATCGTCGCATTTACGTGCATGTGTATTCGTCGCTACAGTGTGCTGTGTGTGTGTGCTCTTCGAATCGCATGTCTATTTCCAAATCCATTCGTTATATCACGAGATCAATAATGGAGAGACACGCGATACCCTGACAATCTAGAAACGTAGTTGCACGCTCCGCTCTCCCACTTTTACAGAGAAACTTTGACATGTTTCGATTTTCTATCACGCATTTTTACTTTTTCTATACTGTCTATCCTACGTGCTGGAAGTCCCTTTTTTATCTACTATTTCCGCAATGTTTGTTTTTCCCTCCCGTTTGTTCTATCGCCTTTTTTCAGCGTCCGCTTCCTCGATTTTTATCAGCGTTGGCTTTTACCCCGGTTCTCGCATTTTTTTTTCATCATCGTCGCGGTTACGCACGCTTGTGATGGCGATAAATTATTTAACGTTTCAAGCGTGTGGTTTTAAATCGTATGATATACGCGGCGCTGCTGTACATTCGCTCATTTCAACGGCGATGTGATGCGCGAGTTAATGAAATTCAATAAAGCGCCGGCTTTGTTCTTCTTTTTTAAAAACATAAAAGGCTGTTGAGCGCGCGATCGGACGTTCTTTTTTTCCGCAAACTTTTCAATAAATGTCGATTTAGATGCGAGCATGAAACGCGCTTATATTCCCGTTGTACGAGCTCTCATTCTACAAAATTCACGCAGCTCGACACGAAACGATTGTCAAAAGTCGCTCGCTAGATCGAAACAAAACATCGGCAGCCTTCGAATAAACACGTCAGTTTATATAGACTCCCTCCTCTCGGCGAAGATCCCTTAGCTGTGTGTAATGCAAAGAGCGCGGGAAAAGGCTGAATGAAGAAGTCGCCGATAACTCTGGCTCCCCGGTGTATAAAATAAATGTCGCCCTTTATTCCTCATAGACGAGCGAAATAAGAGAAAAACAGTCTGGCACGCACACTGCAGAGAGAGATGAGAATACTACACAGAGGCGGGGAGAAAGAAAGTTGAGCTCCGCGAAAAAGAGCAACACCGCGCGCGAGCGAGGGCTGAGGGAAGAAGCGAAGAAGGTGGTCGATGATCGTCGGGTAACACATCGGGTAATGCGCCAAGTGAAAAAAGCTTTCTCTCTCTCACTCCACAGTCCGCACACATACACACTTGCTATCTCCGATACTCCAGTCAGTCTCCCCCCGGCGCCGTATAGAGCGATGATACTCCTCTTTTTCTCCAACTTCTTCTTCGGCGTATAAGCGCTGTCCTGTACGATAATGTCCCAGAGGTATATAAGCTACACCCACGTAGGTATAGGCGCACAAACATAGAGCAGCCAGGCTATAGACACGCGGGGAGTCGAGGCGCGCGCTCGAGGGGCCATGATATAGTGGAGTGCCGCGCGGCGCGTGTCGCGTGTTTATCGAAACTCCTCCGGAATACTGCAGCGGCTCTATATACTCGGCTCTCCCGCGGGAGGATGAGTGTTTTCCGAGGGAGGCCCGTTATATAGTATTATATATACGCTGCACCTGAAAACGCTGCCGCCTACTATCACGTATACTACCTATACTCTCTTCGATATACGTATATGTATATACCTATCCCAACATCCCTCCTTCCCGGCTTTGTCGCTTCCGTGTCTCGCGCGACGGCACGTCAGTGTCAAGGGTGTATCACGGTAAATCAGGCGCTCGCGAAAGATCAATTTCTCCGCGTGTAAGGGATGTGCATGCAGTCTGGGGAGATCGAAAGCAGCTCTTAGATCCGCCTGCGTTAGTCGCTCGGTCGGAGTTTGGTCGCTGGGCCAACTATATATAGCATATAGTTATCTCCCTCGGGACAGCTGAGATAAGCGATGGATAGACGAATGTTCACCCAACACTGTAATAGAGTATAGTTTGCATCATTTCAACTTTTATTGCGTCGAGTAAAGAGCAGCTCGACGCAGGTATAAGCGTGGCTAACTATGACCGGCGATGTCTTATTGGACCGTAGTAGTGTGCCGATGGCGAAGCTCTCTCTCGAGACCTCGCGGAACGAGTTGGTCAAACAAGCCGTTACTGCGCAATGCGCATATATATAACTTGCATAGGGGAGAGTTGTTGCCCAGTATAAATAAATTGAAGAGTTAGTAAAAATGATTGTAACACAACACATACGCGTGTATACTGTCATGCGTTACTTACGCTAATTTGATTCGGGCCAATTTTTTTCCAGCATAGAAAATGATATAATAAGAAACGCAAAGAATTATAAATTATATCGCGTCAACAAACAGTTATGTCGAAAATATCTATGGGTCAGCCATACTGAGTGACTTTCCCATATGTACAGAACAAAGAAGAAGCCTCGCTATTATAAAACGTAACGGATTCAATTGACGGATCGATTCGATAATTATTTCAACGCATAAATCCGCAAAGTCCGTTAATTCGCAGCAGCATTCTGCTCGATCTTCCCGAGGCTACACTGCCCGGAGTTAATAAACGAATGGGCTTCCTATGTCGCGCGTCGCCGATGCTCGATACTTCATTAATTAGTTGCAGCCGCAGTATATAGCGAAACACCTTTGTGTACTTCTGCGTCCAGAGAGCAGCTGCCTGCCGTAATATATAAGAGCAAACACGGAAGCCCGCATATATAGGATCGACAGCGCGTGTCCCTCTCCGACCTGTGCATATACTGCACGAGCACTCGGAGCGACTCGGTGATGTATCAAGGCCCTTTTTCTATGTATATATACGCAAAGGCACCTGCCTTTCTCTCGTCCGCGTCATATTCGAGAAGGGGCAGCCAGCACGCGCCGTGTACAAACACATTAGTGCGCCCGCTCGCATTGCATAGCGGTCTGCGTGAAAATTGTTTGCTCTCGCTGGACACACACACACACACACGTACAGCACTCGAGAGCGAGTCGGTGCGCGACGCACGAAAATTCAACGGGTCATTGAAATTTCCGGCGCCTGCCTTCCCTCTTTTGTGCTTTCAGAGAGCTTTGGAAGTCGACGGGGCTTGCGCAACGGCTTTTGGCTGAGCTTCTGACTTTTTGACGCGAACGTGCCGTATGTGCGATAAGTATGTTGGCTACTCAAAATATCGAATTATGAAGCAAATTAGATATGTTATTTCTATGAAAATTTACTATATATATTCACGAGTTTATGACGTACGTTTATATTTTATCATTAAATTATCATCCTACTCTTGTAACAAGAAGGTCCGTTTTCCGAGAGTGCGGTCTTTTGATTAAATTACAAGTGCAGCCGTCTTTGTCGTTA
Organism: Cecidostiba fungosa; assembly: GCA_900474305.1. Taxonomy (NCBI): domain Eukaryota; kingdom Metazoa; phylum Arthropoda; class Insecta; order Hymenoptera; family Pteromalidae; genus Cecidostiba; species Cecidostiba fungosa. Next base: position 100,227 of record UCOJ01000181.1, on the reverse strand, counting down.
GAAAAAAAGCAAGACGATAGAGAAGGGAGAAAAAAAAGGAAAAGTCGCGAGACGAGGGGGTATTGTAATACAAACAATCCAGCTCGTCGTCTGGCCGCGCTCGGATTCCATTAATTCCGTCGTCGCGCGAGCGATCCAGCAAGAGAACAAGGCGAGCAGAAAAATCGAATTTCATCGGTAAATTACAAGTCTTTGTAGTTTGAGCGCGAAACGCGGGCGGCTTTTGTCCTAGTGAATGAGCGAGCAGAGAGCGAGGAGGGAAGGAGGCCGAGAGCGGCTGTGCTGCCCCCGTAACGCAGATATTCCCTCTCGAGCGCGTATAACGAAAAAGTGTCTCCCGCATACCGTCGGACAAAGGCAATCGAAGCCTTTCCCCAGCGACGGGCTCGCGGCGCGGCGATAACCGAGGAGGAAGTTGAAAAGAAACGTCAGCGTGCATTCTTCGGATTTCCTCGAGCGCGTATATACTATTCGCTGCTTCCGCCCCTTTCCAAACGATCCTCTTGTTTCTTCAACTGTCGTCGCCCTGTGTCGACGATCTGTCAAACGACGAGTGGGTTTGGCTCTCTATTGCAGGCCGGAAGAGAGGTCTTTCTGCCCGGTTGTTTACGCAGTTGGACGACAAAAAACGGACTACGCGCAACTCTCGGCGAGGGATGGAGGCTCCTCGTCGAGAGCTTTTTTCTAACACGTTCGCTGCCTTGATTTAATTAAACCGATGACATTAATGCGCGTCTTTGTTGGCTAACGATTTGTTAGTGACCCAATTTCGAAAGCAAAAACTTTCGTACACACTATGATTGCCAGTGACGCGTGAGTGTTATTTTTTGATGTATGTATTTTTAGATCGTGCGCGTTTCTCGGTTTCTCGGAAGAATATAATTATATAACGGGGGTTGATACGCAATAATCAAGACTGCCTCTAGCCGGCCGAAATAATAGTGTGAAAGTGGCTTTCGGCGTTCGGAAGCGTCGATAAGCACGCGCCGTGATAAATATTTCAGCCGCGTGCGTCGAGAGCCAAAGCCTTTTTATTTATTCAGCCTAAGTCGATTGGCCGGATAAGAATCGTCGAGCCGGCAAATTACAGCGCTGCTATTAATTATTAACTGTACGAAATAAAGTGTTTCCAGGGCTAATTTTCCCTGTCGGCACACAGCTCTTTATCTCACGGCGGCGATCTCTCTCATTGTTGGGAGCAGTAGCTATAAACAAACGATCGTCGTCACCCACGACGAGCCACTTTACATTTCTGTGAAAAAGTCCAGCCGACGTAATTGTTTTTGCGTGTGACACTGCGAGAATTAAAAAAAATGCTTTTACAGTCGCTATGGCTGATGATATTACATTACGTACACGAATCGAAAATATTCTTCTTCAAGGCGTGTGTGCTTTTACAAGCGAGAAGAAAACAGTGTCTGAGCGTGGAAAATTGAAGAAGCGTAGGAAACATGCCGGTTATTAGGGTGAACAAAACCAACATAGAAAAACTGAGGCCGAGCGTTCACACGCGTCCTCTCGAGGTGTGCATCGAAAAGCGGGTCGCGCGATATTATAGAAGCGGAAAAATGACTGAGGGGGCGACAGCAGATATATGATAATACGTCATAATCGTGACTGCGCTGGCGTGTATACGTATAATACACACACACACACACGCCCGAACGGCCCGGAGAGCTAAGAGAGAGAGAGACACGACCCGTTATTTATTTCGCTGCTTTGTGTCGTGACAAAGTGCTGGAGAGCGGGCTCGCGCTGTTTCCTTACGCCGCTGCGCCGTCGTCGCCGCAAGAGACGTAATGAACGAGGTGACGACTAGCAACACCCCGTCGCGCTGAGTGCTCCGGATATTATATGTACGCGTGGGCGAAAATTTGTGCGGATCCTCGGGGGTCGAGCCTTATCTCGGCATTTATGCCGGTCGTCCTCTAACTCTCCTGATGTGTGTATACGCGTTATTATTTCCAGATTTAATTGAAAGAGATTTTCGGCGAGTGGCGATAAGCTCGACGAAATATAAGAATTTTCCAACTAAACGAAGCTACCATGTGCAATATTGTGGCGCGTGTAAATACGGCCACGCGTGCCGTTCATATTTACAGAGTCGCGCGCTGTCTCACAAAGCCGCGTGCGAGAAAAGAGACTCGGGAGATGGAGGCCATATCTTGCGTTATTTCCGCCGGCCGGAGTCTCAGCTCCTCCGCGCAGGCTTTGTGAGCCGTTTCTTCTTTTATTCTTTCTCTCTCAGCCGCGCGGTCTGTCGCCTCTTTTTTTTTACACGCCGTATACACGCGTTGCAGCGCGCGAGAACGAGAGAAAGAGCAGCATTCTTTTCAGAGGCGGCGCGTGAAAAAAGAAAACAACTGCGCCGAGCTGTGCTTCTCGCTCCTTCTGCTGCTCCCTTTTGCCATGTAAATTGTGTAATTTACATCATCCTTATGTGCGCGGCAAGTGAAATTCAAAACAGGCACACGACGATACACGCGAGTATTTTCTTTTCTCCCGCGAGCGCGACGTTCTCCGTTATTTTTTCCTTTTCTCCGTTCATTCAGTCGCGCGAGCTGCTTTTTTTCTTTTCCACAGTATAGAGCACGACAATGCGGACCGCCGTCGTCACGTCGTCGTTAAACGCATTCAAAAATTGTTCAAGACAAATCGGCGCTCGCGACGACGACGACGGCGCATTAATCAATCTCTGATGTGCAGCGAAGAAATAACAGACATCGCGCACAAAAGGATAGGAGCGTGCTGACGCGCGACACATTCCGGCTTATGAAAATAATGTCACATTTCCTCTGTTTTCCCGGCTTTGTATATATACCATCATAGCTAGTGCGATCAACCTACACAAAGCGAGGACCGTTCGAAAGCGTTTAATTAAATGAAAAAAAAAAGAAATGGTACACGCGGAGGTTTCGAAAAATGTTCACGAATAGGCATCCGTTATAGTCCCGTGCAGCACGGGCAGCGTGTCAGCAGAGATCTCTCTCCTAATATGAAAGTCAATGGCACACGAGGAAGTCACGTCGCGCAGTTTTTTACCACCTTCTTCCTCTGCACGCGAGAGATGAAAAACGATTCGTCGATTTCTCACTTTGTCTCTCGTTTGCAGAGCAGCAGCAGCAGCAGCAGCAACCTCGTGTCTCCGACTCGTCGCGCGCAAAGAAAGCAGCGGCGATATCTCGCGAACGTGTCGCCCGTGCGCCGTATGCACCTTCGTGGCATAAATAAGCTCTCGCGCGGCTCAGCTGTTATTCACCCACGCCCCGTGACTCTACTCTCTCTCTCTCTCTGTTTTTCTTCTCCGACTTGCGAGCCTCTTGAGCGACGGCGCGCGCGCCTCGAATTTCCTTCCTCTATAACTCTGGAGAGGCGCCAAGGCCAAGAAGAGATGCAGCGGATGACGAGTATTAAGAAAAATATGGAGCGATGGCCCATGTGCGTCTTGTCTGTGTTTACGCAGAGCAAGTCTAAAAACTCGTCAAGTGCCCTTTTTCCGTTAATACTCGCCTGCGATGACGAGCTCGACACCGGATTTTTTATACGGCCATTTGCTCTCTCTCGGACAGTTTTTGTCTGCCTCTGCTGATGGAGGCTGTTTGTACAGAGGGCCGGCACGTCGTCGGATTCGAAAAAATTTCCTCTAATGTCCTGATGACGCGATGACTCTTCACCCCTGACGTTGTTTTTCTACCGAGAGCGAGCTTTGAAATGACCGGTAATTCGTCGCAGCTCCACGCGTGCACGTTTTCAAAGTTTAAAAATACGCCGAGGGCGAGAACTGCTTTTATATATAAAGCACGCCAAAATGTTTCAGCAGCTCCCCGGCTTCAATTATAAATAAAACTCAACGCTCCAGCCGCTGGGGGTATTTATTTTGCCGCTAAAAACAACATTTTTTAATACACCGTAAACACGTATACGGATACAAAACATCAAGAGAGGGCGAGTATAGCGCAGAGAGGAGCGAAATTTATAAGTTTGGCTGCTGTCACAGCAGCAGCGAGCCACTCCAGGGTCATAAAGTCTAAAAATATAATGTGTTTTACAGCCTGCATGCAGACGGGGAGAACCAAAGTGGAAGTGGAAGAAGCAAGGAAGCTGTTCGCGCGCACCACTCGAGAGTCTGCTCTTTCTGCCGGCGTGCTACTTCCGTCTTTATCGACACTCAATTATGCCTCCGAACTTCAAGAGGTTTGTATTGCTCGAGACGAAAAAAACGCGCGGTATGACGCCTGACACCGAGAACTAAAAATGCCGGTATATACAGCGATGGATAAATAAACGCAGTTGCCTCACTTCATCATACAGAGGTACTGCAGCGAATTACTCGGAATCGCGATTTTTAATTTCAGATGTGGCTTTTAATTAAAAATACCGCACATTATAACTCTGCGACGAGCGAGTCTAAATTTACCATACGATTCATCATACGACCGGAATTTTCTCGTTGCTCGTTTTGACTTCATATATTATTTTTAAAATTCGAGGAGCCCCGTCCACGTCGTGCGTTATACGCGAGCGACCGCAGTGCAGTCGCGTGCAGATTATACTTCTCAAGCGCGCGCGCGCGCAAGTGTACGAGGCTTTCAAATATAGATTTTCAAGAAAGTCCTTTTTAATTAACTGCTCGGTCTCACGCAATCATCGTTACGTACAGCCGAGACGCAAATAGTCCGCAGGAAATCTGCCGCTAACTATACAGCCAAGCTTCCAAAAGGCGTCAAGCAGGAAGAGAAGGACAGAGAAAGAGATCTTAAGAGATATGGAGTAGGCTCCAAGGCCGGTTTACACTTTGATTTGCATTTTAGGCTTGCAGGACGTGAAAAATGGACAATTTGGCGACGACGAGTTCTGAAAGGATAGCTCGGCTAAAAAGGATCTAAAGGCTGAAAATGACTCGTGGAAGGCCTATACCTTAATCCGACCATAAACGCGCTGGCGCAGTGTGTGAGGTCCGTCCTCCTCCTTCTCTTCGTCATCGCTACTATACAGCAGCCGTTCGCGCCCGAGAGAGCAATTAGACGCGCGAGGAGGAAATTCCCATCTCTCCCTCTCGCGCCTCGCCAACTAAAATACCTATATACGTATGCTGTTGCTGCTGCATAGCAGCTCTTTCTCTCGCTCAGCAGCGTAGGTTTGACAGGTTGCAGGAGGACGGAGGGAGGGAGGGGGAAAGCCTGACGCGCGAGACGTTATCTTATCGGCGATTGATCGCAAGCGGGGACTACTACAGCTCTCGTTCGGCCGTAGTCTGCGCGCGCCGATCGAAAACAGCGATCGAGCGCTCGATTCCTGACACGCCGCGCTCGCGCGCTATCAAATCGACAGTCCCTCTCTCTCTCTCTCGCTCTCTCTATGTGTGTACGTGCAGCAGTCGGGGGAATGAGAAGAGAGAGAGAGAGAGATCGCGTACCCCGGTAGGCTATACTTTACACTTATCGTGGATTCCGGATCGGAAGGGCCTCGCTTCCGAGCCGCGCTATTCTTCTCTCTCGCTCCCACCCCCCGGGCCGACTCTTTTTCCGCCTCCCCCGCTGTAGCAGCAGCTCGCGAGAATCGGCTGCGCGTGTAAAATTGATACGTGGATCGGAAATAATTGTGTGTTTTTCTTTCCAGTCCGGGGTTTGTTTTTCCATTTGCTGTCGGGCGTTTTTCCTTTGTTTTCTTTGCAAGCGACGCTCTCCCGAAGGAATTAATGAAAAGCGATGGGAAAACGAGCTTGACGGCGCGGCTAGTTGATTTTAATCGACCGGTCGGCGCGTGTTTGCTTTCGATTGCTCTCGCGCCGAAATATAATTTATTTTCCCGTTTATTTTGCCAGCTGCGGTTCCAAAGAGACTCACTCTCCAACTCTCGTGCGGAATTTATCTGCCGGGAGACCGACATATCGGTATTAGAGGATCGAATCCCACAGCGCAGCCGAAGAAAATCGCTTATTTATAATATACACAGACACACACGGGCTGCACGACTCGCGATCTTGTCACTATAAGCGTTTCGCTCCGATAAAGCCGAAACTTTCCCCGATGGGAGAAAAAAGTACAGTCGTTTCAAAGTTCCTTCGATAATATCCTCGGAAAGAATAAAATTAAACATACGCTCGACGCTCGATGAGATTCTCCGGCCGATTTATTAAACTTTTCGAGTTCTACTTCCGAGCTCTCGACGGTCTCGTTATTTCAGCGCTGAATTTTTTCCCCCCTGCGAATATTCGAAAATTCTTTCCCGATAACAAGCCAAGTTCCGCGGTGAGAGGAACACATTCGCGAGACTGCACTACCGCGGCTCAAACAATGGCCGAGTAGTGCAAAGTCGCAACAGCTGAGTTTTGTCGACCCAGTTGGAGCGGCTGAAATTTTCCGAGAACCTGCGCTTGTGGAGTTTCTCGTCGTCTCGGAGATTAGAGCTGTTAAACTTTTAATAGAAAATGTTAATATTATTCCCGCGCATTCGAAGTCGCTTTTCGCGTATATGAATTTTCCTGGATCAAGTGTCTTTGTTTTATCGAGTTTCGGGATTTTCGTAAGTTTCCATACGATTGTTTTTATAAGACTAAACTAGGTGCAAATTTTGAGGTTAGAATTTCAAAGTTTTTTCTCGGCACTTATCTTTCAAGAAGGGACTAAACTAGATTTCCCAGAAAACTGTACAATATCTATTGATTCCGATCCAGCAAATATAAGTATGCGCAAAGAAACAAACTTGTTTATGTGTGTCTTTGACCGCCCTCTTCAATCATCTCGGCAGCTCGTTCTTCGAGAAGTTCTAAATCTCAGGTCTCAGAAGTAACCTGAATCAAAGATAAGACGCGGAGAACACGTCGTCAAACAAGAAACTCGGCTTTTTCGCTCGCTCTGAAAAACTATAATTTATTTATCTCGGAGAGCGAAACTTTCGGGACAGCGTAATGGCATTGATGAAGAATTAACGTTAGAGTTAACTAAGCCAACACACAAGGTATACATCCAACACGCTCGGCTTCCTCCGCAACGTCGTGTTCTTTTGTCCCACAGAAGAGTACGAGCGGAGGGTATACTTCGCTATATGATCAATAGCGCCGGAGTCAGTGGCAACCGCAACGCGCGATCGGATCCGGCGGCTCGGCTTATTCACGCCTCGTTCGCGCATAATCGCCGCACTTGTCCGTATTTACGGAGCCATCTGTGCGCGCGTGACGCTGCTGCCGATGAAGACAACGGCCCCGGGATCATCCAGGATGTCGAGAGGGTGGCAGTCAGCCAGCCAGCCAGGCAGAGGAGGAAGAGTCGATCGGCTTCTTATGTACCGGCGGGGAATATAAGCCCAAGTCCGCTCGGAATGAGATTCTGATTTGCCAGCGCCGAGGCCGAATTGGGGATAAGCCCGGATATATGGGGAGCCTCGACGTAACGCGGAAATGGCTTATTTCTCAATGGAGTTGCGGCTTTTGTCTTTCGCGCGACGGCTCCATCTTTTTTTCCCGGCGAAATTGGATGAGCTTTCGTCGCTTCGAATCATGCTAATTTTATTGGGCCTCCGGGGATTTGTCCGCAGAGCGTCTCTATCATTCGCGTATATGAGACGACTCGCTTCGTCTTTCGATCGGGAGCGCCAACAATATCCCTTGGCCATCGGTGTGTAGAGCGACTGTTTAAACAGCCAGCGATTTCCGCTGTTTGCGCAGCAGCCCTGAAACGATGTTTTCGGGACAATGAACGAGTTTCCAATGGCCAAGTAGATTGCGAGTCGAATACTTTGTACTAGAGGCGCATACTGATAATTAGTTTCTTCTCGCTGAGCGTATAGACGAGATGAATCGACGTCGAGCTTCTATACAATACTCCGTTTCAGGTCTTTCTTTCGCCGTCTGTACACCCACACACAGTTTATTGCGTATTTCTGGCTTTATCTCTCCAGGCCGTCTCTAACCGCGGCCATAAGAAGTATTGTATCGAGGCGAGATCTTTTCGTTCGTTGAGACGGGCATGCGCGCGAACTCTATACACGAGTCCATCAAAGCCTCGTAAATCGACCGAGGGCTAGCTGACTGATGCCTTTTCGCGAAAAAGAACGATTCATTTTCCAGCCATTTATCCGTGCACGCGTCACCTCATCTCTATTATACAGCCCACTAGGTCCCTCACCTCTGCGAGAGAGCGGCTTTATCACGCTCCTCAAATCAGCGACCCTCGACTACTACTCTCCCATATAGGCAGCAGCAGTAGCCAAAGTCGAGTAGGCTCGCTCCATCGTCTGGTGCGGCTGAAAGGCAGCGCACATCAGGGCGCGTGAAAGCTCGGGCTGAGGGCTAAAGCCACGGGAGGGGGAGCCATGGACAAACCGGGAACGTGCGTGGATTACCTATTACCAACATTATATGGCCGTCATTTTCGCTCGGCGGCCCTCTCGCGAAAGGATTATCTGCTTCTCTATGAGGTTCGTGACAAGAAAAGCGCAGAATTCTATATAGATATAGATGTATACGCTCGCGACGGGGGAGAAGCCGGCGGTCGGCTTCCCTCACGAACTCGATAAATACCGCCCCGCGCAAGCCTCGCGGATAGTAATGGATTCGCAGCTGAGACTACGTCTCTCGACTTTTTTCATCACTGAAAATTCATTAAAAGCCGAGATTAGCCCGAATTTTTGCGTCGATTTCGCGCTTGGAGAAAACTTTTCTCTCTCTCCCGGAAAAAGTAGTAGCGGTTCAATTAACGTCAACTTTTCCCCTCTCGTCTGCAGCTGCGGCGAAAGTGAATAGAGTATAGCTGCACGCCGGCGGTAAACAAGAGCCTGCGAAGAATTAGGAAAACGCAGCGCGCACGAAAAAGAACTTTCTCAATAAGAGATTCTCTTTCTTCTCAGTGTAGGGCTTATATATATATACGGCTCTCCTCGCGCGAATTCCGCGCGGCACCGAGGCTATGAAACTTTAACGACGCGACGATCCCTGCTCCCACCGTCTGCTGTCCACGAGCTGCGAAATTTTCAGCGCGTCTCGTCAACGAGGCACTAACTCGTTTATTACGTGCCGCGCGCGACTCGTATTATATACCGAGTAGCTGTAGGAGAGAGAGAGTGCGACGGTAATTTCGAGAGCTCGACTTCATCATATCACCCCGTCGCTGAGCTCTTTGACGAAAGATTCTTCTACTCCCCGACGATGAGATCGTCGCTATCCGGATGAGAATACAGGCGCGTACGCGTGGCCTTTGAGGAATTATTTACAAGATTCCAAATACTTGGAACGCAACTTCCGTCGCGCTGGAGCAAAGTAGCGAAGCAAAGTAGTTTTTTATGAGCTCCGAGATAGCTGATGTCGATGAGCAGACGTCGTGTGCAGCTCGACTCGGGGGATGGGGATAATTAATCGGAGCTTTCTTGTCTCCACCGTAATTGCTCGTGGTACAGTCGTAAATCATCATCTTTGGCTTCTTTCAATCATTCAAACCGACGCGTCTGATGCCTCGTTATTTCGGATCCTCCTAGGAGACATTTTGACGAGTCCTCGACTCTCGTTACAGTTTACAGTCTCTGCTTGCCTCGAGCTGCTGCGCAAAGTACTCGAGCAACTCGAAGAAGGATCTTATACCTGATGGGCGTCAAAGGCGCGAGCGTCAAATAGCGCACGTCTCCGACTCGCATTAGAGAGCGCGAGCACAAACTCGCGTTACCGTCATATCTATTACAGCTTGAATCGTGCAACATTCTTATGGGAGTAATTAACGAGCTTCTATTCGCGCGGAGTGGCATCCTTCAGCCGCAGAGAACTTACGGGTAGTAATTTCATAACGATTGGTGGTTCGGGGCTGCTATCGAGAGAACTAGGCGCAACTAATTTCGAAACTTGCCTCTTTCTCGCCGCTCCCTCCGCGCAGCAACAGCAACAGCGCCACTGCTTTCCCCCGCCCAAACTCCTCGGAAATCTTTGACCAAGTGTGCGCGCGAGTCGGGACTTTATATAGCGCTCTGTTAATACCGCTACTATAGTGGTATTCCGCTGCTGCCGCTGTTGTTGTTGCGAGTCGGCGAGAATGTGTCGTACTTCGTTAAACTAATTATAAGAAGGGCTGCTGCTGCTCTTGGCAATGCGAGAGAGCTACGGCTTATTTCGAGTGCCTTTACTTTGCAGCGAATGTCTCGACGAGTTGCCGTCTCGCGTGTCATCAAAGAGCAGCAGCAACTGAGCCTTTGAATTTTATTGCAAAATGTTATCCGTCGAATGGATTTCAAAATTTACTGTCTTATGCCAAAGGATTGAATGATTTGTAAAATAATACCTGACTGAAAGTACATTCAGACAAATTGATTCAGAGGCTCAATACCGCTAATTTAACGACTTTCATTTCTCTCGGCAAAATTTCCAGAAAGAGAGATGCAGGAGGACAGACAATTCGGCGGAATAAGCAAGCAAGATTTGCAAGTAAAACGGGCATTCACAGTCTCCTCGCTGGTGTAAATCCCGGCAGCCGGTAATCGAGGCTCGCCGCACGGCTACTTACAAGCATCTCGCTGCATCCTGATTGAAAATCGCCTCTCCCATATTTATAGGCTCCGTTCGTTCGCTCGCTCGGTCGTATAATAAATATATACGATAAATTTGAAATTCCAGAAGCGCTCGCACGCGCCCCCGTGAGCTGCGAGCCGGGGAAATCGATGCCGAAAGAGGCAATTAATATAGCCCGACAGTTTGCCATCGACGTTATAAACGGCCGGCGCTGCGCGAGAGCGCGCGGGCAATAATTAAACATAAACGCAACCGGCCGAGTGAGAGAGGGTAGGAGAGATGAAGCGCTGCGCGTCCCGACCGGCGGCGTAATACGACAAGTGTGTTTACGGAACACTCGTCCGCCGGCGCGCATAACCGTGCGAAGGGAATTTATTTCATCCGGAGGAATCACGATCGCGTGGCACTCGGTACGTGCGCGCCGAGCTCACCCTCATCGCGACGAGCTCTGCTGGTCAGGAGAGCTGCGCGTGGATCCTTTGGCAAATATTTTCCCGGCTCGCCTTCTTTCACTTCAAAGAGACTTTTCCGCTTTTTTCCCTGGCGGCCTCTCATTGCCACTCCACGCGCGACTTATTTTGCTTTCCCTTTGTTTGCGGCGCACGCTCTCTGTCTCTGTTTGTTAATAAACTGTACCCCGGCGAAAATAATAATTACTTTCGGACCTCGTGCCATCGGGACATTCGTTTGCCAGATATATCACGCTCGAGCATATTGCATTCCATTTTAAAACATTTACGCAATTTACTCGCCCCGCTCGGGGCCCGAAAGTCAATTAAAAATTCAAATTCAGACTAATTTGCTTGTAAATAATAATAAAAGTCAATAAACCATGGCGTGGTTGCCGTACGTAAAAGTTTCACGTTTTCATATTGAGGTATATCAAATATAAACTTCAAAAATGATGTAGATAATTACATAATGGAGGGAAGTTATTTAACGGCAAATTATCCAAATATTCGCAAGCTCCTGTTATTGGGTTATACGAAAATTAGTCTGCAACATTGAGGTGCGATTGAATTTTTATTTGCAAATTTCGGACACCTTTAATTGCCGATGCTGCACCAGCAAGACAAAGTCTGCCATCGATATACGAAGTTATAATTTAGTCACATGTTTCATTATTCAAGTTCTAAAACCCGCTGTTGAAATCAAATCAGCGTAAAGCTCGGAATTCATGCACCATTTTCCTCTGTTCGTGCAATTAGGACCTTTTATACTCATCGAAAACGGTAGTACGGTGTTATTTCTAACTTTACACACAAAATAGATTTCGCGTAATTTATACCCCGTAATTGGAATCAAAGCAAGCTTTTGAAAAATAGAAAACAAATTGCGATAATTGGTTTGGAATCAGATACGCAATTAGCGTAGTACTATCGAGCAACCGGAAAAAGCTTGTAGAGTTACGAAATTCGTAAAAATCGCGTCTATATAGAGTAGTTGAGATTCTAAAATGTAAAAGCCGCCCATTCGTATTTTATAAAATATTGCGATAAAAAATCCAGTCCTTCGGGCGAGTTCAACTGGAGAAAAAAATCGAAAAACCGAGAATCGGGATCGAGAGAATTAAAGGCGTAGTGGAGGTGCGCTCGAGAGCGCATAGTAAAATAAACGCTGAGGCGTTAAACGGACGTGAGTCTATTTCCTCTTTAATTGATTTTTCCCGAGCTTCCACGCCTCGCTCTTCCTTTTCCCTGACATTTTGCTTTCGCAAATGGAGAGCTGGCGGTCGCTAAAGAGTCTCGCAGCCGCGCCGTCGTCCACAGTGCACTTCGAATTTCCAGTCGAGGGTCCGGTGTACTCTGCTCTCTGCTATCGCCACTACCACAGGGAGACAGAGAAGAGCCTGGATACATAATGGCACGAATATACTCCCCTTTCGCGAGACGAAAACCTCCACACTCCTGGCATCCGATTCAACGAATGGGATTACGAACTGCGGTAAGCGAGCGTGACGCCCGTTACTCGATGCTGCACGTATATGTATAATTGTATATACGGGAAAGTAACTGAAAACGAAGGGATATGACTCGGAAAAATGTGTACTTTTATCGGAACTCAGGAACTATTCGATTTAATTTATGATAATAGAGAGCATGTAACTATTGTTTCAGGGGACGTCTGAGTCAACTTTACCGATTGCAACCTTTACTTTACCCTAGCTGAGCCGTATCTCTCGTTATTTGCTAAAATTATTGAGCATAATTAAATAAATGTGAGTAAATTATCATTCCAAATTTAATTCACGCAACCTATCAATACTTATGCTAAATAAAATCAAGTCAAGTTGATCCATCGTTTGTCAGAGTTACGGAGTAAGTCCCAAGCAACAACAAGAACAACGGCAACAAAGCCAACAAAAACAAGGCTAACATTCGCAACTCTCCTTCCCTCATCCGTGTTCCCTCTCAGGAGAGCATCGGATTCAATTTGCGAGGCGGTATTATGATTTCATTCGCATCGAAACTTGGCCCGCCGCAGCTCGCGCACAATATGTTTACTCGCGGGAATCAATTCACTGGAGCGTAGAGTCGGAGTGAGCGTCGGGGCGGCTGGAACGGATCCCCTCGGTGTGCTGGTCCCTTTCGACGACGACTGCGACTACGACGGCGACCCGCACAGCACTACCCGGACGTTTCTCCTCGTCCACGACCGCCACCGCCATCAGCGGCGGCAGCATCCCTCCGGACCTCAAACTTACATTCGCTCTCTCTGCTCCTACGTCATCTCTCCCTCGCCGCGGCTACTGTCCGGTCGTCGTGCTATAATGCCTGCCCGGATTTTCGTGGCGAACAAGCTTCGTCTTGGCGAGGGATTTCTAACTTTGTCGCCTCTCCGCAAAGCGCGATATTTTCTCCCTGTGTAAGGCGAGCGTCTTGTTATCGTTCAATAATCAACGCGAAACACGTAGGCCCCTCCCGCACGCGGGCAGGAAACTGAATTACCGACTGCAGCGTGATTTAATAATGCACACCAGAAGCCATCGGAGAGTCGGCGGCAGTGGAGGTGCAGGCCAAGCTAGCCCATGATATATCGGAGCTATTTGGCTCGAGCTCAAGCTCCGCGAGCTTTCGATCCCACACCTCCTTCGGTCCTCGCTCTGCACATGTATATACAACATACATGCAGTATACGGAACCAGCCGGGCGCTCCATCAGCGCGCGATCACGGACTTATGTGCGTGTCCGCGTAAGTTCGCTGCCGTAGCCGAGCTACTGCTGCCGTCCGCTCAAAATCTCACATAAATTTCCGATCGACGTGCCACGGAGCCGCGATCGTGATGCGCCATTTAACTTCGAGATTAACTGCCGGCGGCATCGGGTTAACGTTTCATGCGCGGATTTCTGTCCACCTATACGTATATATACGTCTAACGTAGGTCCTCATGCGCGCGCACACATTCCCCAAGCCGAACTAAGAAACAGGGTTATCTCTCGGAGCGAGAAAATTGCATTACCGCGCACGGGGGGCAGTTTGCGGCGTCGAGAGACGAATGGTTTTTAATTTGGAAATGCTCCATTTGGCCGAGCCTGTATTTCGACGGAATCGCGCAGTTCTATCGCAATTTAATTGCACATTTTCCATCAGAGAAAGAAAGCGGCATTGAAATTCGGCATTATTGCACGACTGAAAGCTTTGCAACACACGTAATAATGCGTTTCAAAGAGAGAGAGAGAGAGCTTTGCCTGCATGCGTGCACTCGAAAGTACTCACTCATGGCTCGCATGAATGCCCATCGCGTAATTTCGGCTCGGCAATCGGCGAATATATCGTCCGATCAACCAATCGTACACGACACATTGTGCGCTAACTCCCACAATATTTATCGGCCTATACGCGCGCAGAAGAGCTCGGGCCGCAATCGCCGCGCGCACTGAAAGCACTTAAACTCGCGCAATAAGTGGCTCTTGAGCATCCGATTACCTACTGTAACTCTCTCTCTCTCTCTGCTCTATAATATAACGTCGGCCAATATTCCGGGCGCGATGTATACATAGACTATTATTAATGCACTCTAATCGCTGCTCTGAACGGCTGTATTGCGTCAATATCGCTTTAGTGCAAAGACAACAACTATGGTTGAACAAGAAAAAAAAGAAGAAAAAAATAAATAAAACGCAGAGCCAATTGGCGCGAAAGCGATGATTCGAATCATCGTTGCATTAACTTGTCGCGTCACGGAATTTCCGAGTCGCTCATTCGCAATAAACGTGGCCTTTGTCGATAAAGGACGCATGCGCGGAACACTATACGCGCTGATGGCCGAATACGCGTAACTGCGTATACATTCTCTCGTTCTTTTCGGGGTTGTTGTTTCATTTGCCCGGCGAATTGAATTTCGTCATTTTGCGCGATAGCCGTCTACCCGTGTTTGCGTGTGAATTCACGCGATATGGGGATTATAATACTCGCTCTGTTGCCCTTTTCAATGATTTTTCAAAAGAGCATTTTGTATACGCTCGCTGATTTCGCTATGCCGGATATTATTTTTAAATCCCTCGCAGAGAACGAAAAGACTAAAAGCTCTTAATTCTTAAAAGTAGTCTAAACTCGCCAATTGACGTTACACGTAGTGCGTTATTCGAAAGCAGAAAAATATAGATGTAAAAAACTCCTGGCTATCGCACCATCCTTTCGGACTGCAACGACGCATCGGTTTTATAGCATGCAGCTTTTTTGGTCCCGGAGCTCACCCGCAGCTGTGCAAATACGCGGCGGCGGTGGCGGCGACGCGAGTGCAATTTTCCAACGGGGCATATATTGACGAGAGATCGTGTGCTTGCGGGAGCGCCGCGCGGAAGAGCAAACCTCGTTATACGCTGCACCGATGCAAAATTGAGTCGCCGCGAATCGCTTTGAGTTTACGCGACTTATTACACGCGTACCTGCGTCGCGCATCGTCTTTGCGCAAAGAGAGACATAGTGCCTCAGTGACTATATACACGAGGACTGTCTGGAATTATGAGTTCGACGGATTTTTCCGAGAGACGGAGGTCGCGCGCGAGAGGCCAGACTACGCGCAGCGATGGGGTATGATTGGTAGCTGTGTTTGACGTGGGCAAATTGTTTGCTTGTTTGTTGTTAATTTACGTTTCTGCGGCGCACTCGCTGCTGAGCGACATGCATCGGCGTGTATACTCTGGCGCGCGTTTGATCTTCCGACTGCTGCAGCAGAGGATATGCAAAATTACGCGAATCTTCGTTTGATTCGAGTATTGGTCTATTCATCGCAAAATCAGTGTGCCGTGGCTGTATTTTTATCCGACGAAATAATAAGCCGCCGGCTAATCAGCCTGATGGGTTTCGCCGAAAAAGCTTCGAAAAGAATGGAGAGCTCGTTCAATGATCCTAATTAATTCAATCATTTCATTTGCGGAGAAGGAACTGCCGCGAGCCGGTGGCTCGGGAAAAATCAATATTACGCTACTGGCCAATCTTTTTTTGCTCGGCGCGCGGAGCTGGAAATATCAGTAGCCCGGGACGCGGAGAGATAAACTCCGAGGCTCGCCAATCAAAATATTCGCTAACGCGCAGCAGCAGCGGCGGTACGAGGATCGTTTATTCTGGAAATTAACTGAGAATTTCCGCGCGCAGCCCGCGATGGCCGAGCGCGATCGTTATTTAAATAGATGAAAAACCGTCGAATTATCCCTTCCCGCTCCAGCTTTCCCGAGGGCCGGGAACGAAAAACATGAAAACGCAAATAAGCCCTCTGGGAAAATAAGGAAACAATGAGAGGGCGCCGAAGGAGTAAGTAGGATATACAGTATACTCGTATATAAGAGGGATCGCGAGTAGTCGCGAGAGTAGAGAGGAGCGAGAAGGAGCAACGGCAGCAGATGGGCAGAAGATGAGAGAGAAGAGCGGATGAGCGTGCAGTGGCGACCTCCCTCGCGATAAGGGGCTTTCCTGCTGCCTCTGCACCGAAGACAATGCCGTCCATAATTGGATCAGGAGAGCCGCGCGCCTCGGAATCCTTAATTCCGCCGATTGGTCCTTCCTTGTCCCCGACCTCTTCAATTCTCTATCCTACTCCCAGCGCAGCGTAGTTGCTTTTTCCCGACTTCTTGCGCCTCGTTCTCTCAGCTCTGTCTCTCTGTTTGCCTGCCAGTCATATTCTCGCTCGCTCGGAGAGTACCTAGAGATAACCGGGAATGGCATTTTTAGTCCAACTTGCATCAGGAAGTGAGCGCTCTGCATTTGAAATTATTTTCCATTTCATCTGGGAAACTTTTTGACCGAACGACGAGCTGGATTTCAAGAAAATGGAAGGATGGCGAAGGATGCTAATAACAACAGCGACGGGGAGCATTTTAATGGAGACGAATGAAACGAGTTTGCCCGAAAAGTTGCGCAATAAACTCGGCGAGTGTTGTATATATTAAACGGATGAAATGCACTGAATAATTATTATACCGTTTTTTAAGACAAAATTTACCGTGTACAATGCGATTCTTTTTCGAATCAAATTAATTTCGTTTTTCGCCTCTTCCCCATAGAACCTGTGCGCGGGAATAGCGTTTATTATCACAAATCACCGGGCGTTCTAGTCAATTACATCAGCCCCCGACTTTTCCTCTCCAAGGACTCGGTTCTCCAAACAAACCCTTTAACAAGCTTCGATCGGTGGGCGCACAAAAACACGCACACGCATATATAGAAGCGGAACACACACACAGCATCCCGGAGCGAGTACGCGCAGTCATTCGGCGGGCATCAATCATGCAGGTTGTACTTCCATGGCCGACACTGGCTCCGAACGTCCCCCCTCTCTCTCTCTCTCTCTCTCTCTCTCTCTCTCTCTCTCTCGAAACATAACGTACCTTTTGTTCCGCGAGCATGCGAGCATTGATTGAACCGTATACAAACACAGACTCGCGAGTCTCGATTCGGTGCGTCGGAGCAGTTGATTTAAGACACAAGGGCTGGCGTTCAGGCAAAAAGTCCGACTGCGCTCCGCAAACAGCGAAAACGTATAATGGCTCCGCACCGCTCTCTGTTTGCTCTAGTTTCGTAAATTCGGTATCGCACCACCAGCAGCAAACAAACCGAGTCCCACTCAGCTCGCTCGCGCTGATTAAATATGCAATCGGAGTATAATCGAGCAGCTTTTTGTCGAGAGTCTCTAGCTCCATTTGTTTCGCGAAAAAATTTCAATTGCGCGCGTCTCAATAAGCAGTGACAAGTTTCTCGCACACACGGCTATACGGGAAACGCTCTTCCTGGATAGGCACTTTCTTGCGGGGGTCCAACGTTGCTGTGGGTAAAATTTCCAGTATATCTGCCGGCGCTTTAATAGAAAAGGCGCGACAACTGAATTGAAGCAGTGGCTGCGAAGGCGGCGAAGGCAGTAGCGACCCCTTGGCTGGCTGTCATTCGCAGCGATTGTCATTCGCCATCTTCAATTTTGTCTGCAGCGTCGTCGCGGCGGAGTGTCAAGCGCACAGAAAAACCTTTATTAACTCCTCGGAATTGACATCTCAATATGACGGAGTTGTATTGATTTCGCGCCATTAATTGCGAAAAAACTCTCAATCTGTCGACGCGGAAGACTGTATAATATATTTTTTTTAATACTATCTGGGAGTCAGCGAATCGTCTACTTTTTTCACGTCCTCTCCTGATTAAGCAGCGTACAAAGGGGGAGCGCAATTAAAAAGCGGTCGCGTATAATTGCACACAGGCTCGCTGTATATACATATATAAGCGTAGACATATACGCGGGCAGCATCTGCACAGCAGCAGCAGTTCGCCGGAACCCCTCCTAACCCCCTAATTGACTTTGGCAGATAACGATTCCATTGTGCCAGCAGCAGCAGCAGCGGCAGCAGTGAGAAAAAGTCGGCAGAGAGTCGTGGTCAGCGTCGCGGTTTTCCGTCCGATAAGCCGAGAGAATGGCACTGCTGAGTCAACGAGGGTTGACGCCGCAGCATATAGAGCCGCGCGTCCATTTCTTGCTCTGAACGCGCGAATTCAATGGGGCTATTACAAAGGCCATAAAACCTGCGTAGCCTGCCCTACTCGAAGCCTCGTGCGGATAAGACAAGGCCGTCAGTCGCGCGCGGCGGCGGCGGCGCAGCTAAGGACGCGTATTTCACGACGGCGACAGGAAAATGCAGCCCGGCGAGAGCATCAGACTTGCAGTGTCCGCGTCTCTCGTAGGCTTATTTATGCCGAGTCACATTGCTCCGAGGTGTCTGCCGCACGCACAATGCCGCCTGCGTGCAGAGCTCCGCGGCGAGCTTTATTAAGGGAATCTCCTCGCGCGCGACGTCGCAGCTCCGTCGCTTTATTATTTTGTCTCTGACGAGCTTTTGAGCGAGCCGCGCTAATGGCGCGGTTATTGCGGCACGTTTGATGATGATGCTCTCGTGTGAATTTTCGCGCAGCGATTGAATGATAACATTTTTTCCTTGCCATATTGTACACGCTCGTCCGCAGCATGTTTTATTTTATCTATATACTACGTCTATCTCGCGCGTTTCGAACAGGAATTCTGAAATTATTATTGCACAGTTTATCCAACCAGACTGGTATACGTCATAAAGAGTTTTTTTTTGCAAGCGTATACAGAGAGTTGAATTCAATCACTGCGAGTAAACAAAAAACTCGATTCATTCCCATGGCAGTCCACCTGAAAAGCAGGAGCGCGGCCACAGCGCGCGTATTTCCAATTATATTTTATTCACTCCCCCGTCCGCAAATGCATTGCGTGCAGCAGACGCAGCCCATTATATAAGGCGCTTTTCGCAATAGTTTTGTCGCACACTCGCGCGCCTGCGAAAATGACAGCGGGAAACGAATCGACACGGCGGCTTTTTGTTTAAATTGTTTTGCCTCGAGCCCCAGCTCACCTGATGTTTATATACGCGGGCGCACAATGTGCTATTCGCGAAATCAGTACAACGCGCCGAGCCTATAGCGCGTATACGTAAAATCATGCGAGCGTGAATGGTGGCGGCGAGTCCCGCGGGACTCGATTCTATGTATACACTGTACTATAGTTGTGTGCGTAAGTATATACGGCCTGTGCGAGGGTGGCAAAAGCAGGGGATCGAGAGTACGAGGCGAAAAGCCGGCTAAATATACACAGCGAGAATCTGTCGTCCCGTATCAATCGCGCTTAGATCGTCGGCAAGAAAGACATTGTTCGTCCATCGGGTCTGCAGCCGCCGTGACGAGGGGCGATGCGCCGCCGAGGCTCCTTCGGGGCTTCGCTATCTGTCTCCCTTCTCTCTCTCTCTCTCTTGAGTCTAACGAGGGAGGTTAATGGAATTGTAAATTAATGCATTGCGTGCGCGCGCCTCGCGCAGGGACGGAGTGTATTGCGCGGGAATAAATTTATCGCCAATATGCCAAGAGTCATTCGAGAGGGTGACTGCGCGCCTATTCTTTGCTTTATAGAATGGTAATGATCTTGCGTTCGCTAAACAACGCTCTACATAGCCAACATTTGTGTTTAGCCCGCTATATCACCGGAGGCTTTTCTTTTTGATACGGTCAGCACGTCGCGGTGTCGGGTAACAGAGGACCTACTACAGCGAGTTTCCTCATCCCAAAAAAAGAAAATGAAAACGTACAGAGTGCTGCCTCTCTCCGGGTCCGTGAGTACGCGGCCGTGCAAATAACACACGTCCTCGGCTCTCGGCAGGTTTTTTCCCGTTCATCGGCCGCCAGCAGAGGTCAAAAACTCGCAGCACGCAAACAGCCGCGGCCAGCAGAGAAAGAAGCCGCAGATAAGAGAGAGAGAGGGAGAGAGAGAGCGAGAAAGGGAGAGGAAGCTCGTGCTCGGAACCACACACAATTCACGGATGATTTCATCGGCTACCGACTCCGCGTGGAGCGCGATATCATCGTATAGTTCTTCGAATGGAAAATGCCTTTCCTCTCTCCCTCTGCAGCCGATTACGTTCTTGGCCGGCGGAGCACGTGCCGTCGCTTCCTCTCTCTCTCTAGTTGCCCCGCGGTCCACACACGGCATCGTATTCCGATGTTGTCTGCAGCGCGCCCCCACGTTTCTGCGTTCCTCCTTAGCCCCCAGCTTATTATACATCGGAAACACACGTCTTAATGGGCATTCGGATAGCGGCTCTTGCTTTTCTTCTCGATGTTCGCGCGATTTTCAATTACTCGGGTAAAAAAAGGGCCGCATTAAAGGACTTACATTACTAGTGCCCCTAAGTACGTAGCATAAATTATTCATCCAGGCCATCGTAATACATTCTGTTTATCGAACTCCGAATGATCCTTGTTGTAGTTTGTAAAAGAGCGACCAAACGTGGGAGTTTCTCCGCTCGAGAATCCCGAAGATTCCAATTCCAATATCGCGCGTTAAGTCTGTCGATCCGCCGACAGGTTGCGTCCTATACCCCTCCTACACACACACATGTTCTGTCTGGACCGCTAACCATCCTCGTATCTTTCAGCGGCGAGCGGCTATCCCCAATTTTAATTAAAGCTCTCGCTCTCAGACCCCGAAGAAAAAGAGAGAAAGAGCTCGGCCACCCGCCAGGGATGAAATGAACATCCCCCGCCGCGCGACTTATTTTGGTCACGCGAAAGTCGAAACAAACTGCCTCTCGGCCGTTGGACTCGCCCTTTTTTTCCCTCGCCGCGTATTTGCACGCTGTAATTCCAGGCGAGCAGATACACAAAAACACAGCAATAGGAAAATCTTTCAGGGATGAGGTGCTCGACATATCGATTCGCCATCATCGCCATCAGACAGCTCGGGAAATTTTAATAAACGCCAGCGAGCAGCCTCGTAAACAAAGTGCCATCAGCATCGCAGGGAGAGCAGCGGGCACCACCGGCAGCCGGAAATTACAATGGCCGCGGGCTGTGCGCGCGCGGACTAATTAATGCTCCGCTTCTTCCTTTTTCGCCGTATTTAATAAGCCGTTTCGCGTGCGCGGCTCTTTGTCGTGCACTGTGGACACTCGTCCGACGACGATCAAGTTATTAGTTTTAATTCGAGAACGCTCTTCTCGTTGCGTGCGGTTGTCATTTCGAGAGGGATATAAGATTGTCCCACATTCTCGCAGTCGCGCCATTACTAAAAATTAGCACCTGCATTCAGTCGAGCCTCTTCTTGCATCTACGTATATAGAAAGCAGAACGGTCAATTATTTTTCCCGCCAACATAACATCGTCTACGGCCATAGCCGTAAAATTAAAAGCCACAAAGGGCTGACACAGTTCCCTCACACACACACATGTGCGCACGCACTCTGACCCCATTATGCGAAAAAAAATTCTCTCACGTTTTGTCGACAAAAGCGCGCGTTTACGGCAAATAATCGCGCGTCAAAAGCCGAGAGAGCTGCTGAGAGGATGCCAGGTTACGAGGCACATCAGGCTCGCCATTGTACAAACACGCGTCGCGTATGCGCGGGCGTATACACACGAGCGAAAGACGCCGAGAGAGAGAGAGAGAGAAGAGCTTTAATGCCTATGCTCGCATCGCATCGACGCCTGTGTACTTTACGGCGGAGGTGTACATTTAATAAACAACGACGCCACCGCACACAAAGGTCGGCTAAGCCTCATTTCCGTCGGCCCTGAGTCTGTGTGTGCGTGTGCGATGTGCGTTCGGGGCGCGTCTCGCGGCCCGGGATTATGATTGTGGAATTTTGCGTCAGTGTGCGAGGTGTGTAATTGCGACGTGCGGTTTTCTGGCCTCGACGATGGGCTCGTTTTTGGACGCCTCTGTAGCCGGCTCAGAGCTGTCCCTCGTTTCGACGCGTCGAGGCGTGCGAATTTCCTTTAGAGACGAGAGCGCGCGGATGTAATTGAAAATTTCGGGGTCGCTGCGGTCCTCGCGGAATTCGTGCTGGATGCGGCCGCCCGCACGTTTTACGAGCGACTCTGACGCGTTGATGCGTTCAGCGTGTCTGCATAAACGGAGAGTCGCTGTATACTTCGTTCCAGTGAACTTATTCGCAAATAAACGAGCCCGGAGAGCTATATCGTTCTTACATACGTCAAAGCTCGCAGGAAGACTATTACGAACATGATTCGCCGGCACACACCTGCTCTGTACCTCACACGCGCCGCTTGGGATATAATTATACGTCGAGAAAGCTTTTGCAATAGCGCAACATCCAGGTGTATACAAGCATAAAACTCGAGCCGAACAATTCGTCTACTCGGCGCGAGTTTGAAATTTGCGCGATTCTCTTTTTCTCTCTCCACCGGCCTCCAGGCTATGATTTGCTCGGACACCTTACACAGCCGAGTTCCATCGATAAAAACTGTACTCACGCGCCTAACCAGATGCGGGAAGAATATATAACACGGCCAAGTATCGTGAAACTCGGCTCCTTATGGCTCCTCTCGCGGAGGTATAATATACGATGTTTTACGCGTCCGAGCAGTGCTTTTTAGCGGAACGTTTTTTCAATTTCTGAATGTCGCTCGGTCAGCTGCGTTAAACGACTGCACCTTTTGCATTCTCAAGAGAGACGGAGAAGGACAGGTATTGAACTGGTATTTATGCATAGCTATATTTTTCAAGAGACCGGATTATCTCGTTTCTCTTGTTAAAGTGAAAACGGCGCAGTAAAATAAGTGCTGCGCTCGGCGGAGGTGAAAAAAGGGCAGAACGCCGTGCAAGGACGTAATGAATTTAGCGATAATTTGCGGCAATTCGCCTCTGGAGGGCAGGAGATGTACCTTAAAAAGTCGAGAAATTGAATTGGCTCGGGAGCTTCGACTAATACTTGCATGGTCTGGAACGTGCGCATGTCTAAGTAACTTTAAAAATTTATCGCCTTCGTAAAAGTCAGCCGGCAATGGCCGACGTGGGTTTTTCACTATTTTAAAGCCAGACACTCTCACTCTATGTAATTTATCCTGCAATGCATTGGCTCACTGTATGAGAGGATATACGCAAGATTGATCGGGCATTAAAAACCGCATTCATCCGTCATTCGTAAAATATTTTATATTTCACGCGACGTGTTGGAAAATGCACTTTTAGCAATTCAGAGCAGCAGCAGCGCGATACAATTATAAATTTTATCCGAGATGAATGCGATGCACATTCGAGTGTCTGCATACAATTCAATACCTGTATCCGTGGTCGAATGTTCGAATTTTTCCAGCGCGAAAATTGCGTCGCGCAGAGAAAGAGCGAGAATATATACAGCCGAGTGTCCGGTTGCGCAAAAAGGAGGAAAAACGAGGGCGCGGCCGTGGTGGCGTCGCGATACGATCTCCAGACGCGCGTAATTACAGCTGGCCGCGACGTTACAATGTGCCGCGTGCGCGCGAGCGAAAAGAAAAGACAGACGGCGGATATATCGCGCTCGTTGCATGCGCGCGTGTGTGTGTGTCTCTCTGGGAAAACGCACTCGCGCCAAGACGCAACATGCTAAACGTCGCAGGAGAAAATTGTCGGCAGGAAATCGGCCTATACGTAACTCGCGGGCATGCAGTCTCTGCTGCGTAAATGTGACTGGATAAGCCTCTAGTGTGTGTGAGAAAATGCGAGCGGACGGACGCAGCTGTTATACGCAAGTAATTGCCGAGCTCTGTAATAACTCAGTTTTTAATAAATTAATGAGTCATTGCGCAGATAATCAATGTCAAGATTTTTATGTATAATTTCTAGCATCAGCAAACCCGCTAGTATACTGATCGTCAATCCATCGACGCGAATCGGGTGTACTATAATATTTCCGTTTGATCCAGCCGCAAGCCTGCAATGAATTTTGTGTCAATCGCTTTGGAAACAACTTGCTGCTCGAGTTACATCAGTGTATATATATATAAACTAAATATTATTCGAAATTCGAAACACGCGCTAAATTTCCGCAAACTCCAGCGGTCTAGAATTTTCAATAATATCAATTACCTGCCAATCGTCACGAAAAATTGTAAGGATTCCCGTTTCCACAATATGCGATGGATCTCTCTCGCGTATCGAATTGCACTGAATATATGGAGAGAATAGTTGGCAATGAATCCCCATATATATTGCGGATCGTCGTCGTCGTCGGTGGTGGCAGTATGAAAAATCACTTGAGCACAAAGCGGAAACTCGCCGAGAGAAGAATCGAACAATGCTCGGAAAGTCGAAAGTCAAAAAGCACAAAAGGCTGGACCGCGCGGGGGGTATAGCGGCGTGAAAAACTCGCCGACAGTTGCTCAACGGATCCCAATTATAATCTCGCATTACGAAGAAGCAAGTGCGAACAATGCTCGAAACGAATCCTCTTTTGGCCCTCCGCAGGCTATACTACTCTCGCGTCGAAATTAATGTTTGCGTCGGCCTCGTATATATTAAACACAGGGCGCGAACGCCATTAGCATTCTCTCTCTCTCTCTGTGTCAGTCATTTTGCCGGCGCGCGTAAGCATATAGTGTTAGTGGGTCGCTGCTGCAACAATGGACAAGCACAAAGCTAATCGGGGGGATACAGCCAACGCCTGCTGCTGTCGATGTGATGGACGTGAGCGTATGTACGCTACTGAGCCTAGAGAGCCTGAACTCGAGTGATGGCTGAGATGCGTATACGACGGCCTGGCTGCGCACTTGGAGCCTTTGGATTCGCAGAACGAGTGTGAGATGATTGGAGTTGAGCTTTGTGTTTGCATGCTTAGCCCTATAGGTATACTGAATCGATCGAATTCTGGAGTCTCTTTATGAGAGCACGAATTTCAACGTTGGAAATTGCACTGATTATTGTCCAAATCACCCACATTGTTTTGCGAATTTCCTCGAATCACTATAGCAAAGCAGCTGTATACATCGCGTACAACTCTAGTAATGGCTCTGTATTTATAATCTCTACTGTGACTGCAACGTGATTCATCGGGCGGCCATATACGTTGCGGATATACACACTACTCGAATTTCATGCAAAATCCAAGCCTCGCGAAACATTGCAGTCGCGTATCTGGAAATTCAATTACGCAAACGGCAGTAGACTGCGTAAAAGATCGCAGATCACGAAAAAAACAACAAAAATTCTCTCCCTTCGACATGGCAGCGGGTGTTATTGAATGAAAACTCGCGAGCGATAATTAACTCTAAAAGGGTGCGAGTATCCATAGCGCAGTTATGTAGCATATACAGTGATAGCATCGTCCCTTAATTAAAAACAGATGCATTTTGCGGAACTGCGGCGGCATCGAGGGATCGACATCAATCGCCCGGCTCGGATTCGCCTGGGGCCGAGCGCGAAAAGCACATAGTACAGAGCTGCTCTCGCTAATTAAAAGCATTATAAAGAATGAGGGTGATTCGAGGAAAGCCCATTTGCAGGAGCGCGACGCATATACGCAGCCGTAGCCGAGAGTAGAGAGAGAGCTGCAGAGAATGCACGGCTAGACAGTATATAGGCGGTAGGCTAGCTCGCGAAATTCGCTCCTAAATTCCGGTTACCGCCGCACGCGCAGACTATTATTTCACGTGCTCTCGGCCCCGCTATTTGCTCGGCCCCGAAAACTAACTGCGCGAACCCGGCCTGAAATATCGGCCGCGTTACTTTGAATGTGTGTTCGTATTTTGCGCGCTGCGCTACTGCTGCTGCTACTGCTGCGGGGATAAAAGGACGAAAATCGCGGCAGACGCTGCGTACACTGCGAATATGGAGTCACACGTTGCTCCACACACAGTCGGACTCTGTATAATAACGAGCGAAACGAGCAGGCAGGCTAATGCACGCAGCCGGCTGATTTCGCCGTTAACATCAGCGACGCGTGCTAACGCTTTTGCCGGCGGCTTTGTTTACTACTGGCTAGATATTACCATAGTCGTTCGCTGAAAGAGAGCTTGCACGGGGAAAAGCTCATTATATGCGCGCGCTCGGTTTGACAGAAAAAATTCGCTGATGCTAGCATTCCTTGACTCGCGGAGAGTATATAATTATAGTGCAGGAGAAAGAGGAAAAGTACGTTAGGCAGTTTCTCCGAACGCGTCCAATTTAAATTTCGTCACCCGTGCAACGACGTCCCAAAGCCCTTGCTAATAAAGTCCCAACTTGCGCGGGCTGATAGGCATTGCTGCTGCACCGTTGACGTTTTATTGTTGTAACCTCAGCTGAATCGGAAGCAGAAATAGAAACGCGCCCGAGATGGAATAATTGCGAGTAAAAATGTTGACAGCTCATTCTCGTGGCGTATACATATTTAATTAGGTAACATTATGACAATAAGCTTACGGAGAAGAAAACGGAAAGCGGAGAGGTATACGCGGAAAATTAGCCCGAGAATCCGAGAACAAAAAAAGGAGAAGCGAAAGAAAGTCGCGACTGCAGCACAAAAGGAGGGATGAGGTTGGGTGGCACTCGAAACGTCGGCGCGCAAGCCTAAAACAAACAAGCCTGTGCTCGCGGATTCTCGCGTCGCGATGATGATGCTCGAGAGAGCCGGATTCCTCCGCGGCTGCACAAAGAACGAGAGTACGCTATAATGTTGCAGCAGCAGCAGCGCAACAATGCCACTACGGCGTCCGTAGAGAGCAAAGGAGATTGATTTCCCGGCGATTCCGCGCCTTATCTCGACAGACGCTGCGAGGCAGCAAAAGGAATTCGATCAGCGCGCTTATACGAATCGGCCCGTGCAAGAACGGGGAGGGAAACAGCGCCAGCAGCCCTTCGATCACTTTCGCTCTGACGCGCGCTAGCGCTCGATTCGATTTCTGCCGTCTGCTGCTGCCGCTGCTCCGTGTGTTGGGGGGATGATTGGATCGGAGAGACTTATCGCGAGGGGGTTGCTAGTCGGAACTATTCCATCCGTCATCCAAACAATGACACGTCATCCGTCAGACTGGAAGCGGGACTACTGCTGCAATGATGCCGACGCGAACGTGAGTCGAGGAGCAGAAGGAACGAAACCGCGATGGCTCAAAGTGGAAATTGATTTACTTAGACGCGAGCTGCAGGAGATGCGGATGTGATCTTCATCACGGCGATGCGTTTGATACTCTCGATTTTGTGTTTGGGGTCGACGCACGTATCTTTTCTACACACTGCAATTTGTGGGCGGACTTGAGGCTGATGGTAGGCGCCCTCTTTCTGAATATGAATTTAATGGAGCCACTATTGGATTTGGCCAATCTTTGTTACAGCTGGGGAACTCGCTTTCTACCGGATTCCCATGTGGCGTGTCGATCCATTTACGATACGTCGAATTTCATATTCATCTGTCGGCTGGTCTCGATTAATAAGAAGGTTGCAGTGTAATCATAGAAAATGAACTCGGGTGACCCTAATTCAATCGATTTTCTTTCGTTTTACTACTGACAAACTCGAAATTACAATTTTCAATTACGTTCTTGTTTCATTATACTATATTTACAGCGAGAAACGGGCGAAAGACGTCGATATAGTGGATAGACAAGCAGTAAGGCTGGGGCATTAAAAGCTGTTCTATTGACTTTGCGTCAAGGCTTGTCACTTTCAGCTCATTTTCCGCGGGCTGTTTAATTTTCCTCTACTACCACTGGCGCATATTACATGCACAGCATAAGAAATCGCGCTTCATAGAGTGAGAGAGAGAAATTCCTGTTCGTACACAGCGCGCCACTACTCGGAGTCGCTGCGCCAGTGCAAATTATTTTTAAAACCTTCCACTTAGCTGAAGCGTCGTCGTTGGAAATGTTCTCTCGTCGCGCATTTTGCCCCTTTTCACCGAGTCAAGTGATGCAGCAGCGGCGGTAGCTCTGAATATAGTTTCAATTTTTTGCAAATTGGAGTGGAGTTTTTAAATTCGCTCGCGGATTTCGCTATTCCTGAATTGAGTCGCGGATGATCTTGCGTGAGACAATTTTCTGAAATAACACTTTACTCAAAACTATTTTCAATTGCCTCGTAACAATCTCTCTATATTAAAAGCCGTACTTCTGGAAAATCCCAATAATGAAATCGCGCACGAAGCAAAATCCGAGCATAGCACAAGTCAAGGCAAACGAGGCGAGTATTAAAGCGCCAGCTGCGCGACAGAAAGGGCTTTCAATCATCAGAAAATTTCTCGGTAGCACGAGTAAGTGCATTATAAAAGCGTTGGCGCCCGTTCTCTCCTCTTCTTTCGCTTTATTTCGCGATCCCAAATAAGGATTCGGCGATTAACGCGTCAAACAGCTGACGTGCCCGCCGATCGATGAAAGCCGCCGCGCGCTGCTGCAGCAGTGACTTAATGAAATTTAAGTCTTCCAGCTGAGGCACCAGCTCTATATAATGCTGCGGGAGGGAAGCGAGAGTAGCGCGCGAATCTATCGATTTTCCGGGCCGGATATTAAAGGAGTTGTAATAAGCATCGGCGGATACTGGGCCGGAAGGACAAATTTAAGCTGCGACAGCGGGGGCTTCCCCATTTTCCCTTGTCTCCCTCCATTTATAAATCCCTTATGTCACTGCTATATACGATTTCTATCAAAGATATAATTAATCGAGCTCGAGTAGCTAATCCGTAGGAGCGAATTTTTCAGGGGAAGCAAGTATTGAATATTGGATTTATTTCGACGACCACTTTTCATTCTCCTCACTTTTCTTTTATTCTCGTGTACGCTATGCAGCAAAGCTCGCGCATTAAAGCCCCGTAATTAAGCTGGCGCCAGTGCTTTATATTCCCCGCATTCGTCCTTATGAAGAGAAATTGGAATTACGATTATATGCGGATGCACATCTCGTCCGCGCGCTGGCTTACTTTATGGTGTGCGGGAGACCGCTGCCGAGCGCGCGAATGTTTCATTCACCCCTGTCTCTCGTTTGCTTTTTTCCCCCTTTTCCTTTGTCGTAGTTATACATATACACGGAAACACCCTGTACACCTTTTTTTCCGAGGGAAATAAGTCGTTGCCCGAAAGTCATATTTCAACAAAAAATAATAAAAACATTAGAATTCATCAGCGGATTCACTTAGTATTAACAAACAGTTAACACGCGAGTCGTTATTCGAATCGGAGCGAATATAAGTAAGTGATTTAACTTTTCCATTCTCTCCCTCTCTCGCTCTTTCCGCGCGTTCCGTTTTGTTCCCACTTTTACTCGGTGATTCTCTCCACCTCTTTTTCACCTCCTTTGTTTTCCTCGTTCGAACGAGGAGCCTCCGGAAAAGCCGAGCGCGAAGCGTTTTGTCGTGATTATGCATAACGACGCGTATGAACTAGATACGCCGCCGTATAATCCCCCTCGAGCTTTTTTTTCTCTCCTCTCCCGGATTCTCATTTTTCGCGCGCCGTTCGTCATTAATCGGCGAGTTACTCTCCTCTATGGAGCATAGCATAGCGAGCCGGAAAGCAATCGGCGCTGGCGTCCGCCCCTCCTTCCGCCCGACTGCAGGCATTAATTCGCCGGGGATTGTGTATTACAGGGCAGAGCGATTGTGTTTTCGCGGTCCGAGTGAGCTTCCGAAAACGTATAATATGAGTGCTGTTGTGCGCGAGGTGCGGTGGAGCGGCTTTTTAATTACCCTGCACTTATGCATTCAGCTTTTTCGTTGAATGCGCTTGTATTATAGGAACACACCCGCTGAAATTGAATAATTTTTTAAAAGCCGATAGAGCGAAATGAAATTTTTTCTTCGAAAGTCATTGCAATATTTTTCGACTGCAGCCTCGACGGCTTCATTATGCGCTGCAACGACTTGTTATTTTTTCATTAATCTCGTCGGAGCCGATTTTATTTTACAGCGCGCGTTATTTGCGAAGCTCTCGGATATAAATTCAATGCCAGCGATTTCGGCGAGGCTTTCGGGCTCGGAGATGCACCGCCGCGGTCGGTACGAATAAATGCCTCCGTCTCCATTAAAACACGTCGGGCCGCGCGCGACCGGTCGCATTAAATGATACAAGCTCTGGCGAAAAAAAAAATAAATAAGGGGAAGAGAGAGCCGCAAGAGCACACTAAATAATACGAGGCTGACTAATGGGCCAAGCGCACCTCGTCGCTTATCGAGTAAACTCGAGCGTCTCGCACGCACACATACTTTGGCCGAGTTTTTATTTTTGTCTCGATTCGAGGATCGATAATCCCCAGAGTTGCTCTGACCGAGCTTCGCAGCGACGTGTACTGCAGGTGAACGGAAAGGCAAAAAGCAGCAGATATATAAATTCGAATTCAAATCGTCTCTCGCCCCCTTAGTCCTGGCGACGCGGTCGTACGTCGCAGCAGCAGCAGCAGCGTGTGTATATATATCAGCTGCTGGCAGGGAGATTGGTTTCGACGGAGCACGTAGGTAGGTATAGATTCATGCAGTGCTCCCTCTCTCTTGGAGCGTGCGCTGCAGCAGCAACGGTGGCACACACGTTCTTGCGAAGCGACGGCGGCACCTGCCCCCGGGCCGGATCTTGTTACGAGCTGCGCGCTGCAAACTCATTTAGTATCCGCGTTCGGCCGGTCGCCCGGTTAATGATTTCCCCGGAGCGCAGCTCTCTGTGGTGCACGTCCATGCTTTTGAAACAAATCGCATCGCCTAGTCGGCGTAATCCTTTCGAACGGCCGATCGACACCGATTATCCGGCCCAACGCGATAATCAAATCGCGCTCGCAGGAGTACGAGCTGACCATCGCGCTGCGCGCACCGTCGTCGTCCAATATATATACGACGGGACTGCCTTTGGAGCGCGAGTAATCAATTTGCTGCTTCTGCGCGAGCTTTCGATCTCGACGATGCGCTCATTACTACGGTCTCGAATCTATGCTTGAAAAAGTTCTCCGAGCGCGTCAAGCAACTATTCATTCTATAAAGTTGGAAAAGCTAATGAGCTGCAGCTTGTCGGAAAATCGCAAGAGACGACGACGCGTGTCTCGTGTTCGCGGGGGTGTCTGCAGCCCCTCAGCTGGCCGGGCTCGATTCGCGGACGCGTGCGACGTCGGCGGCCTTGCCCGGATGGGAGAGAGGATCGATGCGCGGCGCGAGTGCACACGCTGGTATACTGCAGTGCACAGAAGCGAGACGACAGTCTATATAGCAGCAGTAGCAGAGCAGGCTGAGAGAGGGTATAGCGCACGTCGCGGCAATGGTCCTCCGAATTAGAGACGCCAATCAAGTTGACTTATGGGCGACACCGTGGAAATTAGTTCAAAGAGAACAACGTGCTTTGATATCGCACTGCTGCTCCGCTCTGCGAGTACACAAGCAGTCCTCGCTATATACGCTACTGCTAGGCTGCTTCCTTCCTTCCTTCCTTCCTTCCTGTCTTCCTTCCTCCGAGCGCACCCCGACCTTACTTATTCTTTCTACGTACTCGCGTCTTCCTTTCCACCTACACACGTAATGCTTCCGAGTCTGTGTGCGACTGTCGCTAGACTCGCATTGATTTTTTGCTGCCGCTTCTCCTGCTTTTGCCCGCTTCTGTATATAGCGGAAGGTATTTTATTGCGCGGAATTACTGCACAAAGTCGCGCGGCTCTCCGGACGGGCTTCAATTTATACTTAATTGCGATTGCTGGGCATCACTCGCATTACACGGCAACAGTTATAGCAATAACACACGACCAATCGGAAAAGAAGAAACTTTGAGGAGAAAAATCGAGGTAAAAAGAACCGTATCCGATCGCGTAAGTACACACGGCACGAAGCGCGCAGTCACCGACTCTCCGTGATCGCATTGCGATGATTGGAGTCTCGCTCCCCGCGCGAGTGAAGAATGAACGGGGGCTGCAGCAGTTCAAGAATGAATAGGCGAAAGCCAGAGGGAAGAGAGCCAACTGCTGAATCGAGCTTTTCTTCTTTGTAGAGCCTGCGCTGCACTTGTCGACGTCTTCGCGTGTGGGTGAGGATATAGCTGCCAGCGTGCGCAGGTAGGTATATATACATACACACACACCTTTACGCCCCCGACCGACGCTCGCTCATTCACTGCCATTCATACGGATGTTATGAGTGGCGGAGCTGTGTACAAGTGCACGTGGGCGGATTTCGTTCGTTCACGCGGACAATGCCGCCGGAGGATGGAAATTCTACGAGTGAGCCGAGAGAGGCTGATGCTGATGATGCTTCGAGACTTGACTTTGCGCGTGTAAACCCACCCGCCGAGCTTTGTATATATGGTTAATACTTTTAACGCGCGGCCTGCAGCTCTCATGGCCCGAAACGAGCCGCGCAATAAAAAAGTTATTTTTATCGCTGCAAACTTTAGGAGACTGGGTCCCGGAGTTTTGCCGACTAATTGCTAAACTTTTACCCGAGAGTGACTGCTAAATTGTCAGCATCGTTCCAGTTTACCAAACTGTTTAAGAATCATTACTATGCCGCAGTGTCTCCGGCGACCATATCTCTCGGCAAACTTTTAACCATCTCCGGGGTAATGGGATCGCGATGCACTTCGAGCTTGATGATCAAGTCGTGCAAAAAATTGTATACTGCAATATAATCGTCGTATTATATATAATACTGCCAAGTATTCTCGACTGCATGAAAAAACGATCCGTATGACTTATCACTATTGTACAGGCACGTGTCGCACACGTGCGAGCAACTCCAGCCGATCGAATAAAGTTTCATTAAGGAAATCGTCGCGGCACTCGGAACGAACGCGCGACAAAACGGCAGAGGGCGTCGAGAAAAAGACGCGATACCAGATCTCAAACGCTTAATCGTAATTCTCCAGCATTCTATACGGGCGCACAGCGGCAAGCTCGGGTGATCGATTTCGTCGATCTCGCGGAACAACAACAACCACAGCAGCGGCAGAAGCTTGATTATAAAATATGTCTGGACTGGTCGCGCTCCATGTGGCGCTCGCGCGCTTACTGCACTCGACGGAGTAAAATCGACGAGGTATAGTAATATATACTCTCTGCCACTCAGCAATCCCAGATAGAATGCTCGCCAGCGTCGTCGTGGGTCAGTCGCGGGACGCCCGCTGTTTTTCTCGCTTTTGTACATCCGACTCAGCTTCGCCAAGCCTATACTCGCTTTATATTAAAATGTATAGGCCTACGCGCGACAGCGACGGGTGTGTGTAATGCGCCGCCGTCTGCGCGATTGCCCAGACGCTCCACAATGTGTTTCAATTGTGAGGAGGTGCTGCTCGCAAATTTATAACTACGCACTTTGTTTGTTGCAGGGACAAGTGTGCCTGATTGTCCGCTTCAGGCGCGCAGAAAAATAAAGTTCCGTTTCGTTGAATATCGGAACACCGCCGCGGGACTTTTCGAATATCTGTGAGCCTGAATTTTAGTCACAGTTTCTGCTAGAATTGCCTCATTATAGCTAGAAGATTCACACCATCCAAGTGCCTGATGCATATTAATTAGCTTCTTAAGATCCTCCTACAGCGTATTAACGTTACTCGATGTTAATTATGTGTCACCCGAGTACCCATAAATACCGATGAGACCAACTGCGCCCCAAAGGCGAATAAAATATATTATTGATATATTTTATGAATAAATTTGTATGCACTGTCGAGACTTACCTTTTGATGATATTATCCATGCATTAATGACGCAAACTTGATATGATAGTTGAAGCATTACATTATCGGACTGAAATCAAATAAAATAAAATGTGAGATGTGGATGTTCAATAATGAATTGAATATATTAAAAACCGCAATACACTTATATTATATTACTTTGAAGAATGGAAAATCAAATAATATTTCTGTCGCCTCCCCAGCGAACCCTTAAAATACGGGATTCGAAATAATTTCCATAAATTATTGTCAATTTCATTTCACAAATTAAATTTTTATTACGTTTTCAATCTGAAATTATTTGCTCGGTGGTTAAACAATGCTGAAACGACTGTTAAAACGTTGCTCTGCAAGTGACGAGTGCAGTGAACGGTCAACTCAACGTTTTTTTTCGTCCTTTTTAAATATTTTATACGTTATTATAATGGCTGACCTACATATATCACAAGCAGCGCGTTTTCCGCGCTCCGTTAATTTTAGCGGAAATTAATAAGCGCAACTCCGAAACTGCACTCGCTGCTGATTCACTTATAGCCACGATGCAAGTCATATGTCGATTTCAGAATTTGTAACAAATTGGACCAATACATTCATCGTTATAATTCAGAGCTCTTGAAATATTTCGTTCCAACTAAAGTGGATCGAGTAGCGAGTGACAAATTTACGGGTTTTCTGACCGTCTCTGTTCTGAAAAATCAATGAATTGATGCATACAAAATTCGAACTTTTAATGGTGATCCAAACGCTAAGCCATTAAACAACTCCCAACAAAGCTCATAAAAATTTAACTCGTCCCTCGCGTATCGTTACTCTTCTGAAACATGCAGGTACCAATGACACTTCCAACTCAATCATGCTGTGCCCTTTCGAGCCGATCTTCCCAAACTTTACGTGTACATAAATGCCACTCGCTATAAGTATTGTAGATTATATTAGGAGAGTTCGCCTCTTTCTGCACCGTTTATACCTCGCACACGTAAAATTTTCAGCGTGCGTGCGATGCGTACACGTCTACGCGTAAATCTGTGTAGTATTTGTAAATAAGTAGGTCAAAGCTTGCATATGAAGAGCAAGCAGAGTTGTTGAGATAATTGAGAGTGGCACGTGGAATTTTAGCAGATTCCAAGCAGAAATAGCGAAACATTAATAATTAGCCGAATTTGGACTTCCCCGCATAACATCATCGACGCGGCTCGAAAATAGAAATTCCATGCGCAGATACGGATATTTTGAGTCCTTCAAAATTTAATAAGCGCGATGATGAAGGAAACCTCAATTACTCACATTAAGGTAATTCAATTTCCCCGAATACAGCAGCGGCGGAAAACCCCTGCTCCTCTTAAATTCTGCGTCTCGCGGGATGTGTTTCCATCGGCTGTCACCGAGTGAGAGCGCGCGGGGAGATGGATGAGAGAAAAAGAGAACTGCGCATATGTATTCTTCGACGCTAGAATTAATGCAGTCGAGCCAGCGAGAGGGAGAAAGAGCCAAGTGCACCGTTGTTCCAGGTGATAACCCTCGGGGATTCAGCGCTCGCAGTTTTTATTGTGGCCGAGAGCACGCGAGGGCACGCAATATGTATTATTAATCGATTTCGATATTCGCGAGGCTCAGAACTTGGAAGAGCTTTTATTATCGTTGTATTTTCGCGAAATTTCGCGAATAGCTGCAGTTTTTAATGCTCGTTGAACATTAATCGCGCCTCGTTTTCGGAGAAATTACCTGGTTTCGAGACTGGATCAATGTTTTTCACGCATACATTCGTTGTAAATTGAGCGCGCGCTGATTCCGGATTTCGTAGAACCAGCGCTCTTCGATTTTGCACGAAATGCAGATCCGGTATTATTTATTTATTATTTTTTCTCTCTTAACATTCATATCTCTCGAATGTCCGACGCGTTATATTTGAATTTATGCAGAGGTCTGCAGTTTCGTCCAAGTTAGTTATGTGTCCCCTGGAGCGCGTTTGTTGCCTTTAATTAATACGAAACTGCAAAGTTGGATCTGTAAATTCCGTTCAAGGTAGCAGCAAGCGCGTGTGCCCGCATTTACTTAAGGCACCGAGGGAAACTGCGAAAGTTCAGTTACGCCAGAGTTACTTAATTTTGTTTATTAAGTGCTGCAACTTTCCACCTTAACCTTTTGTCTTATACGGGTCAATTTCATCATTGCCGGCAGCTGTTAACGGAATTATCGATTTCGCATATTTCAGCTAAGGTATTTCCTCGAGAAATGCTATATAATTTTACATTACGCCTCGGCAAGCTACATACACGACGAACGTGAATCACTCCGAGCAGCGCGTACTGTCATTCAAATTTACGCATCTATTATTCATTTCAAACAGAAACTTCCATGTTACTCACTTCGAGAGCCTCGCATGATTTGTGCTCAAAGCTACTAACGCAGCCGCGTTGAAGGAGAATAAAAAAAAGGCTTTCTCCGCGCTAAGCTTTTTTATACTTTGCATAAAACGCATATTTCTCGTGTCGAAGAAGATCTTAATATTCTGACCGCAACAGGTTATATTATTCTTATGTTCCTGAAATAAGTACTCGGGAATCGAAAAAACGAGTGCTGTCTCCTCTCAAAGGCGAAAAAAAGCTACGAGGCGAGAAAAACCAAAGGTCGATGACAAAACATCTCAATAAAAACCTCGACTTTACGGCGCGAATATGCATATGAGCGAATTCCACGAGGCATCGATTTATATCGGCATCCGCGGGATAAACAGCGCGCGACAATAAATTTTCCAATCCCCCCGTCATCTATTTATAGTATCCTTGGATCTGCCCCCGAAGATTTACCGACCACTCGAAATTAAATCGCCCCGACAATTGAACGTCTCGCTCGATCGCGGCTCGAGAGCAAAACAAACAAGCCGAGGGGCTTCGATTTCGTGCGAAGAAAAAAGGCTGCCGCCTCGCGCGACACGAACCGCGCGAACGCTATATTACGGGTTATGCAGAGGCTCGACGCGCGGCTAATTGCGCTCGCAAGCGAGCTTCTGAGCCAAACGAGATATCCTGCGCCGTCTCTCGCGCTATCGGCCGCGAGCAGCAGCTTGTGCGCGAGCGAGCGGCGAGCTCTCGTCGGCTGGGCCGAATATATATGTGACGTTTATTGTTATTACGTCCGAGAGACCGCTATAATTGAGACATAAAGTTGGGAAGCCTCTCTCTCGCTCGCTCGCTCGCTTGGAAGTAGAAGCGGACGAGTTTAGCCGGCCTCCGCGACTCCTCGATCCCCGCGGGACGTATATTATATGCGCGCGCAGAAATCGCATTTGGATTCCGTCGTTGTATTCGTGAGCGATGCGATGCTCCATCTGCTTTCACTTTGGCTCTGTATAGCGAGAATCCCGGAAATTGACAAGTCAACGTCTACGTGAACATATCAACTTGTGTCTCTCTCGTAATTTTGGTATTAGTCACGGGAGGATTGCAATTTTATCGGTTTCTCAATGTTCTGTTCATTGGAATGTATAATATGGTATGGTTATTTCGAAGACGTTGCGTAAATAATATGTATCACGCGTGATTACTCGGAGAGCAGCGACGCGGGGAAAACCAACACTGACAGATTTCACGGCTCGTTTTTAAGAGAAAAATATTTTCGAATAACCAGTCGAAATATGAAATTAATAAAAAGCAGCGAGAGTCGAAAGAACCGTACATATATTTATCACTTTCGTTCGATTGCCTTGATATAACGGTATTATATACGCGCGAGGAGAGCGTCGATACAAAATTATTAATCTCCGAGGGAAAAAAATGTGTATTTCGCTGGGATATGGAGGAGGAGGAGGTGTCGGTGCGTCCGGTCCACGTTCGTGCGTACAACAGGCGTGTATATATAGATATACAAGCGCACACGAATAACGCCGAGAGCGGCGCACGGCGCATGAATGTTTGAATATCGGAGAGAGAGAGAGAATGCCGTCGGCGTTTGTACGCGTGGAGGGACACAGGTGACTGCGCTACTCGACGCTCGTGGTTTCGGGCGTTAATTCTGATTTATCTTGTTCGCGCTGGTATGTCTCTATTATACGGGGCCGAGAGAGGGAGCCGATATATATTGATGTGTAAATACAGTTTCTTGCGCGCGCCTGCTCTAACGGCCCGAGAGTCGATACATAAAATTACGATTTGTATTTATAAAGATTTTCGAGTCAGGTGGATGTAAGAATTTTATTAAGATAGCGAGAGACGACTTTATATACCTCGAGGATTCGAGCAGAAGAAGTAGCTTGGCGGTTATAATGAGATATGCGCTGCAGCTATTTGTTTTTAAAATTCGACGGGATATAAATTTCGTTCTTTCTTCGCAATCTGAAACGTTAGCCGATATTTACATTATTACTCCATCACACGAAGCCGCATACATAAGAACAAAACTTTGTGCTCGAAGCTGTGAAAGAACTCTGCATCACCGCTAACGATTCGGAAGTTGTATGAAAACTTCGGAAGCTAAAATCCTCGCAGAGAGACGGCAATAACTCATCGGAGAGAACATTGAAAAATGCATCTCGCATCGAAAGCGTGAGACGCACGTCGTAAAGAGGGCCTGCACCTGACAGCGGCGCGAGTATAGAGTAACCCCGAGGTTTTAACATTTCTAACGAGCGCGCGACACTTAATATCTCCAAGTCCCACACGGTCGTCGCATTCCTAATAGACCCGTGGGACAGCACAGGCAGTTCTCGTATCATCCACGCAGTGTCCGAGTGTCGAACGGCAGCGAGCTGCATCCGTTCTTTAAAAAATTTGTCCGCAGGCTCTCTCTCTCTCTCTCGTTAACGGCATAATAATGAGGCACTTAAGGGGGTCCGGTTGGCTGCAGTGGTCCCCGAGCCCTTTCGGCCTATACGCTATACTATATATACATACATAATACACTGCAGTCGTGCCTCTCTCGAAAATTGAGTCACGTAGGGCCGCGGCTGCGCGTACGCACGGACGTGCGTGCGGCTCTCCGCAGCAGCGCGTATACTATATACGTATATAATGTAGTATACACATGTGTGAACGTGCCGTACGCGCGGATGACGCTTGACAGATCGCCTCCGTTTCGTTCCTTTCGTTTCGCTCGGGCCAATGACATGAAAACGACTGCCAGCTCTTTCATCTTCTTCCTCCAGGCGTGCAGCCGCCGCGGCTCGAATTTTGTCTTTTTTCGCCAGCCGCACTGCAGCGAGAAGCAGCCTTTGAAGGTGCTTCAAATTGGTGCGTAGCTCTCGCCCCATTTTTGCAGCCCCGAGAGGGCTTTTGAACGTGAATCGCCCGCTGGATTGCGGGGAATCTTCGCGGCGGCGAGAGTAGCATGAAAAAACTTCGTTGACTTCTACATCAGGTATATCTATACACTGTGACAGACCTGGATTACGTAGTATGCTAATTCTGCCGGCAG
This sequence comes from Cecidostiba fungosa, assembly GCA_900474305.1. NCBI lineage: Eukaryota > Metazoa > Arthropoda > Insecta > Hymenoptera > Pteromalidae > Cecidostiba > Cecidostiba fungosa. Next base: position 60,956 of record UCOJ01000181.1, on the reverse strand, counting down.
AGAGTAGAGAATGGCAGCATAAGCGCGCTGGAGACTAATAGTCCCGCCGAGAAGTCCGGGAACCCGGCTTATTACTCACTCGCTCCTGGGCTATACCATCGTCGTCACGGCCTATCCACAGATGAAAGAGACTGTGCTCTCCGGTCTCTTTTCAAGCTTCGGCGTCAACGAACGCATCCGTCATTAGTAAGTGATGGAAGGAGGAGGAGCTCTCTATATACGCACCGGCCACTGCACTCCCGCGCGCGTACGCGCTTTCCTTTCCTTTGGATTTTAGGATTCCCGACGAGGCGACAGCTCAAATGAGACGGAAAGGATTCCACGCGCACGTAACGCTGCTTTTTCCCATGTATAGCCGCATCTATACTCCGTATACTATGCAGCATCGACGCGCGGCAATCGCGAGAAAGCCTCGTATTTTAGGGAAACGACTGCTGCAACAGTGTATAGTGCATCGCTAAAAATACACCAGTTTTTTCGGCGACTTTGAAACCGAGAGCTAATCACACGGTCTCGTGAGTTTGAGATAAATTTTATGCGTCGTTGCTTGCGACGCGGATGGTCGATTTTTCCTGGTAAACAGCTGATTATCCGTGTGATTGATGGCTATATTTTTCCGAAACTAATCTGTGCTGAGAAAAATTTCTAGGATAATATTTTAATAAACAAGCGGGCGCCCCCCAATTACGGCCTCCACGAAATTCGTGACCTTAATTTAGCAAGAAACTCTGGAGCGCGCGCGCGCACACACACACGGATCGCATACTCCGGTGGGCTCACGTACACACGCGCCGGGAAAACAAACGCGAAAGCGAATTAAGGAAGATCTAATATCGCATCGGATGTAAGCTACTTTTTGCGCGAGCCCGGCGCGCCGGCAGCGCGAAGGAATAATTCGCTAAACGAATTTGGCCAATGCAATTATCCTTAGCCTTGGTCGAGGCCGCGCAGCAGCCGCAAGATGGTGCGCGCTGGGCTAAAAACACGGGCGGACTGTGCTGCAGGCGAATCAAAGAGGGCTGGGGCAAAAAGGCGCCGGTAGAATGCGAGCGGACGGGCAAGTCGAGTGTCATAAAGCAATTAAGGGAGTAGCTGATAGATGCGAGCGTAATTAATTTTTTTTCGCCCTCCCTAACCCCTTCTCGGCGGCGGGCCAAAACATAGGACAGCTGGCCCCGTGAGCGCGTGTGTGTGTATGTGTAGCAAAGTTTCTCGCCGGACACATATACGCACATACGTCGTTGAATCGACTGGACGGCGAAATTGTAATGAGCTTTGAAAAAGTGCGAGCCAGTGGCACTCGCGCGATTATTTTACACTCAAAGCGTCGCTGCTGTCTGAGCTTTTTTCGGTCTTCTCTCTCTTTCCTTTAATTATTCTCCATCGACTCTCGTGCGTCAAAATTTAAAAGCACGGAACAATTTGCAGCAAGTAACTCGGCAAACACTACCCGCTACTGCGTCTCTTTTTCCTCGGAATACCGATAAGCTTCCGGAAACCTATCAGAATAACGGGGAAAGCCGAGTAAAGACTATCTCAGCTTACGCTAATCTGGTAAATAATGAGGCGCTCTCTTTGCCTCGCTGCAGCTCTTCTCCCTCTCACTCCGTTCCGCTCGCGGAATTAGTCGCACACACACTCTCTCTCTATCTCACGGTGCTTTTTTCACTCGCAGTCGCTTTCTCGGCCTCCGCCCGCCCCTTCAGCGCGCTCTGTACTTTGTCATCATTTTATTTTTCGCTCGTCTCCGGTCTCTCGGAGATTCACGAGCTTCCACGACTATTTTATCTGGAGCTTTCCTCCCTCTCGACGCTTATATACCTATACACTCGGCGAAATTTACGTAATGACGCTGGCGGACAAAGATTTCAATGAAATGAGAGAACCTTTGGGATTTTTAGAGGCGCCCTTGATATCATTGAGTATAACGAAAAACTGGCAAAAAAAACCAAAGCCGGAGATATACAATATCAGATGGGCTAGATATATATCCACGGTAGTATATGAATAAAAATACAGGCGGCGATCTGTATGCAAATTCTTAATATGCGCGGGGTCATACATAGCAAATACGGAGAATGAAAAAGCTCTCGGCTCTGAAATTGAACGATCGGATAAAAAAAGAAGCTCTCGCTCTCTCTTCCGATTCCCAGCGCGCTATTCTTGAGCGCGAAAAATATATACGCGGCCGCGGAAATAAACGCATTATGCTCTCGAGAGCGTGTGCGGCGTGAAATCAGTTCTTGGCTGACAGACAGCTTTGTGTGAGTAGCTATGCGTGTGTAATGCATGCGCGGGAGGAAACCCTCGAAAAAGCGAGGATGGCTTCTCTTCTTTGCCGCGAAATATATGCATTGCGCTCGTCGACTCGCGTGTCGATTCCCTGCTATGCTGTCTGCTCGTCTCGTCCTTTCCCGCGCGCGTTCGTGCGAGGTCCCCTATATATAGATCGAACGCGCATAAGTAAGAGCGCGAGCGGCCAAAAAGCGCTTTCGCAAATCGAGTTTCAAGTCCCTGTGCAGCTCGAGCACGCGAACGAGAAAAACCGCGATGTATTACTTGTATGAAGCGTGAGAATGAAAACGTTTCGTACAGAGTTTGATGAAAATTTTCATCTCGATTGAGTCGTCGCACTATAGTCTGGCATTGCGAGGTTAATGTACAGTCGTCGACGGTGTCCGAGCGAATATTTAACGCTCTACAAAGAGCTGTCGCCGATGAAAAAGTGTCCTCATTCAAAAGCAACAGCGGGAAGGAACTCGAAAAGCGAGCAGAAAAAAAGGAGATACTATGATAAAGGCAAAACGACCCGGCGGATTCGCAGAAAGCAAGATGCCAGCCGCAAAAAAGCAAAGGCAAAAACAGCGAAGAGAGAAAGGGACGGGATAACGAAGGTTCCGCGGCTATTAGAATTGGTCGGTATAGCTTCCGCCCGACATACACGCGCGCTTCTTGTCGTTCCGCGTGTTGAATTTTTCGACATGCAAATTTTACAAGGCAGCTCACGCGCCCGCTCGGTCAGTACATTAATTGTGTCCCTACCGGGTGCCGTTTGCGACACCTGCTGCTTCTGCTTAAAAAAGAAGCGGCAAAAAAGAAGAAGGACGCTCGCGGTTCTCGTTGCTTTTGCTCGTCGTTTGCCACGTGTGCGCACAGCGCTTCGAGGAAAAAAAAGTCGCCAAGACTTCCTCTGAATAGGAGATCCTTGATTTACCGAGTTTCTTATTTGAGCTGCGCTTAGTTTCTCACGAATACGAGATGCACCTGCATAGCTGGATCAACAACAACAACAACAACGAGCTCGAAGCTAATAACGGCGAACCGCTTTTGGAACTGGCTCACTCAATCAGTTTGTATATACTGAGCTGAGTTTGCGCGCTCCGTTTGCAATTACATGCGATAATTCGGCTTTCTCCGAGTTCGCACAGAAAAGCCATAGAATCTCGCTGCAAAGGTAGAGTAGTGTCTGCCTATTAGCCGCAGATTGTCCGTTAGCTCGAGTAGGCTAAACTAGCTTCTCGTATATGCACAACCTAATCCCGGCTAATTGCCATATACGCGCTTTGAGGAATACGTTGTGTGTATGTGTATTACCTGCACTAGTGCAGATATACCCGAAGCTCTGTACGAGAGTTGTATCTCCGCTCAGCCAGAGCCGACTGCGAGGGCATTTTGCAGACGATAATGCGCTGCATTGAAATTACGAGCGGCGGACCCGGTGCTCCATTGATTATTTTGCGCCTTTGACGACTGCAGTAACCATCTGCTGCAACTGATTTGTAAGCGCCTTTTCGGAAAATAATTCAGAAGATCAAAGTGCAAAAGTGATCACAGACTAACAGCTCGTTCTTTTACGTAATACACCCATCTCGCAAGTGCTGATTAAGATTTCCGCCGTTACGTATATGCTGCAGCAGAGTGCGTGTGAATCGAAAGGACGAGAGTGTAGACAACGACGACGACTTCTCTTGACACATTTTTATCGCGCTCTCTCGCGAAAGCTTTCTCGCTATACAATGGGTCTTTAGCGGCATCCTGCATGCATCACGAACCGCAGCAGCCTTTCCCATAGCGAAATAATAATTGCGCGATCTCCTTTCCCAATTAGATGATCTGAGACGGCGGAGCGGCGATAAGCCCGCCTCTCTGCTTGTTTTTTGCATTTCGCCGCGAAGATGCTGATCTCTCAGTAAAAAAAGTTTTCTCAATACACGGCTTCCGCGCGATGTCGGATTGATTGCGATAAAAAGTGTAATGTGCAAGTCACGTAGGTGCTCGCTGACGCGAATTAGAAGTCTGTAAAAGGCCGGATTGCATGCGAAAGTTTATGGCAGTAACTCCAAGTCATATCTATAATATATCCTTTTTATAGGAGAAATTTTATCTCTCTGGCTTGTTGCCCGCGCGCGCGCGCGATATGGAGCTCATTTATTACTTTCGGCCGCATCAATTTTTTACTTGTCTTGAAATGTTGAGAAAAAAAAGCTCCCGAAAAGCCAAGATTAATAATGTTGTATGAAAAGCTGGTTTTCTTTAAAATCAAGTCACGTATCTCAGCCGGGGCATTACACATCGCTTGACCGGAATAATGCCGCGCGGCTTATGTACTATGTATACGCGCGAGACTACGTCGTATTCTGTTTAGCATGCGTGCCAATCATCCATCACGCCTCCGAGAATTAGAGCGAAAAGATTCCTAAAACTCTTGGTATTAAAAAATTGCCGCCCGAGTTGTTGACACGCAGTAGCATACTTCTATAGGCCGGCACACCGCTGCGCATAGTAATTACAAATTCGCGACTTTTTTCGACTGTGTGGCGGAGAAATTATCCGCAATAGAATCGCGCTCGCTAAACGTAGCCTATTTTTTCTCGCTCTCGCAAGTTCCAGGCTGAAAACGGGGAGTTGAGGTAAATATGCGATAAGTTGGCGTCCGCTTATAAATCCAGCGGCGCTCACGGTGACAGGTCACGCAGCTGCAGTCTATATGCGCTCTCGTGTGTGCAGTATACGCCGCGGCGAGGAGAGATCGCGCGCAGACAGCGCTACTACTGCTACTACTACTATATATATATGCTAGCAGCAGGCGAACTCCCTCTGATAGCTCGAGTCCGCCGACCGCAAGCCCGTAACTCCTTCGGGCCAGCCAACGCGACTCCCCCGCTGCAATTGATCCGCTAAATAAAGCGACCCTACCGCATAAACCTCTTACGCTATGCGCTCGTGCGCCGTGTGTCTGTGTATATGTATGTGTGTGTATCGCCGCCTCGACAAGTGTCGCTCGTTTAATACACCTCCTCTCTGATGTTTGTTCCGGGGATTTCGGAAGAAGCAGCTCCGATCAATTAAAAGTCGGGGTGTACACCTTTTACTGTATACTGGGGCATCTCGCAATTTCAAACACGCCATTTGCTTTATGACTCCACCGTCCGAGTCCGTCAGTTTCATTCAGTCTAAGTAGTATATAAAGGACGCGAAATGCCGGCATGAATGCGCATACTTATCTCTTTCGGTGCTCGCAAGGAAATTCCTCCGCGCTCCTGCAGTAGCACGCTGACATTTCCGGCTTGAATTAGACGCGACTCGAGGGCGGAAAAAAAGAAGCGAGACTTTGAGCACTGGAGCCATTGAGCGACAAGTGATCCTTGCCACTTCCTTTGTGCGTCGTCATACTCTCCAGTTCTGAATAAGAAGCGAGTTGCATTCGTTTTCTCGGGGCTTGTGCATCTTACGCGAGATGTTTTTGAAATGTCTCTGAATATAACTGATTTTTAGACCCGAGAGCGTATTTCAAAGGCCGCCTGCTTCTCCGGAGCGAATTTGCTCGAATTACACTCTGCTAATGGGAATTTTGTTAATTGGGTGCGGCAGTCATTCATTCGGCTTAATGACAACTCTGCGCCTCTCGTTCTCTCGCCAGCGCGCAGCGAAAATTAAACTATGACGATCGAGATGGAAAAAATCTACGAGACACACCCCCATCTCTCTCTCTCTCTTTCTCTCGGTCTGCCTCTAATTAAAACGTATATTATTTCAAGCGTCCAATCAGCATATATGCATTTATTTGCAATTGTCCCGCTGAAATAACACAGCCGATCAGTCCGCAAGTTTTTCCTATTAAAATTTCAGCCGAACCAGAGCGAAAACGCTTGTTGATCCTGGCCGTTAAATAAATAACTGCGTTATGAGCCGGCGTAACGGCGATGATAGTGACTGACATAATATCACATGTAAATACTCATTAGGCAGGAATAACGGCGAGCAAGGCGGCCAATCGATGCGAGTCCATTAATTATTATCAAACGACGCGACGTATTTACGCATATAATATACGCGCGCGGGCGCGTCCCGGCAAAACAATAGCTCCCACGCGGATGATAAAAGTGCGCGCGAGGCGGCTCGGCATTACATTAATTAATTTTCGCTCATGTGCGAATATACAGCCGCAAATACGGGGCCGAGCACGAGGCTCTTTCGCGTTAATCCGGCGAGTGATGCGACAGTTGGCCGAACGTTTGTGGTCTTTTTGTACAACAGCCGCCGGATTATGATCGATAATGCTATGTACTCGCTATCCTCGCGAAATATGAATGCACGCGCGCGAGAGAGCTTTTTCCGAGCTTTCGTACGGCGGGCTTGTTATCCGGCGCGATATTAAACGCCCACGCGCGGAATAAATATAAATCGTACATTATTATTATTATTATTATTGCTCTTGTGCACACGGGAGCAAGAAGCGCCGGAGATATTTACGAGGAGCGGCCACATGTCATTTAGTCGGCCCCCGATCGGAGTTTGCATTTTAAATTTCATTCGGGGAATGGCCCCCGCGGAGTATATATGTGTGTGTGTGTATCGATGATGGCGGCGGCCACTGAATGGCCCGATGTACACCGGCCTGTCATTGTCCATTATTATAACCGATTTAGCCTATGCTAATGGCCATGTGTGCGACTATATACGCTGCAGCAGCGGCCGGGTATATATAGATATATTACATACTATGCACGTTCTTTGTAGTTTGGATTATGGGATTTTACGCGAGGAGGGGAAACGCTCGGCAATCGATTGCCGTTGTGCGCGCGCGTATAGTCCGCAGGTACTTGTCGTTGATTCGCCTGATGAATGGCGGTTTTCGTAATGGATCGTTGAGGCCGTAATGCGCCGCTGCCGCCGCTGCATTTTCAACCTGCCCGCACTTATGGGGCTTTTAGCCAGGGGAGCTAGCGCAAGATGGAGCGCGCGCTATTTATTACATTTTTGCGTTTTCGCGCTGTGGTCAAAAACTCGTAATGGAGCTTCCTGCTCTTTGGCAGTACTCCAATTTATATACCTCGAATCGTGACATAATGCTTTCGCGCAGCCGTTTTTTCCACGCTATATTATTATTATTGCGTGTACGCTGTTCGCATCGCGAGCTCGGATGGACAGTGGTTTGCAAGCTGATGGCCGACGATATTGAATTCTCTATTCTTTCCCAACTTTGTATGTAGATTTATGCTAAACAATTCGCGTGCGATTACGCTGAAATTTTAACATGACAATAGCTCGCGGCTCGAAAAAAAGCTTCGTACACAGAGCACACTTTGTGTCCGATGCGATAACCGAAAAGCCAGTACTACGCGCATCTTACGCACAATAATAATCATTCGCTCGTATAATATATCCAGAATTCTCGGACAAAGCCCCTGACCACCCGGCGGCGAGATGAAAAAATTTGTCCGTATACGAGAGAGCATTGAGCCTCGAATCTCGCCGCAACCGACATGAAAAACCGTCAATTTATTCAATTATGTGGCTTTATTATCTCCCTTTTGCAGAGGGAAAAAAATCCCAAAAAAGGAGGAAAAGTTCCCCGTCATCGAGCGAACACGAGTGTGCAAAAAAAGGAAGGCGAGAGAGAGATATATAGAGAAGATTATACGCTCGTCCGACGTGTTTTCCCCTCATTCGCGGAATCACGAGAGAGCGCCTCTCCCTCGTTCATTTGCCAGCGCTCTGGACTCGGTCTATATGTGCACTATATACTCGCATTATCGGCCCATTGACGGCTGCGCGCGGCGTGCCGTCACTCATCTATGCGCCTCCGTACAATGTACGCGCGCCGCAAGTCAATCGGAATAACGCGCTCTCGCACACGTCAAAATCGAAATCACGGAAGGCAGATGTGTGTATATATGTGTATATATTATACGCGCACACGTCCGCACAGCGACGAGAGAGAGAGAGAGAGAGAGAGAGAGAGAGAGAGAGAGAGAGACCCTCACTTGCTATACTGTCGAGCGATATAAAAGGGCGGCTTTGTCTCCCTCGTCCGTGTCTTAACGAGCGATTGTGCATCTCGCCTGTGTACACCGCGAAGGGCGCGGCTGCTCTGCTGCAGTAGATACACCCCTGCAGAGAGGCGGCGATTTATCCATCTGCTGCTTCTTCCTTCCTATATTTGCCTCATGCCATGGATATATGCCATTCGCATTCGAGCAGGCGGAGATGCGTGCGCCAGATAGCTCCTCGAGTCGAGGACAAAAAGAGAAAGGGGCGGTGGAATTTATTGACTGATCGAAATTTTGCCTGCTTATTATATCTGCGCCCGCTTTTCCGGCTGCGAATTTATAATGCGCTACTTATACTGCATCTGCTGTATCCCACGCTCGAGCTTCGACGCAGAAATAGAAATAGAAAAAAAGCCGCCGAGCAGGAAGTAGCCAGTAGAGCTCGCTCGCGCAGTCAATAACGCATAGAATCGCTGCAGTCGGAGTGCATGCGCGTGCATGGAAAATCGTCGCGTGTCCCATTATATATCTTCTCTCTCTCGGTACCGGCGATTTCAACTGTCGTCTCCGCGACGTGCGCCGCAACTCTCTCTCTCCCTATGCCTGACTAATAAGGCTCGAAGTGCCGGCTCTCGGCATGTATTTCCTATTGTTCGAGGAGACTCTTCTATCTCCAGTCGTAGTCGTCGTCGTTATTTATTTATGGCCCGGCGAGATTCGCCGGCATTCAGGAGAAAACTTCTGACGAAACTGTCGAGCCGCTATCTCTCTTTCTCGCGGCTATAGCTCGCTTTTTCGCCCCCGGCCGCGATAAAGCCACGAGCTCTTGCTGTAAACTCGCCATCGCGGGAGTTAAGACGAGCAAAAGCGAGCGCGGGGATAAAACACGACGCGCAGAGTCGCAGATTAGCCAAGTGCGGGATGAAGAGTTTTTAAAGGGTTGGCTGCGAGGCGAGATGAAGCTGGGCGATAAAATTGTTCGGCCGGAATGCCCGGGAATTATGAAAAATTTTGCGATTAATTTAAACGGGCCGTGGCCGAGCTTTATCTGCTTGGCTCTTTCTCTCTCTCTCGTGAAAAATGCCCGGGCGACACTGATTCGGTCAATTGAAAGAAATAATTTATTCGAGTATTTAATATACGCAGACCCGGCGTTGAAACGGTTTATTTGCACACTTAATATTTAACGAGCGCAGGAATAATGTTATTGTTGCAGTGAATCATGCCTTTTTTGTCGTCGCAGGCGCCGCTCTAAATAATAATATCACGAGTGTATGTATATTAATTCCTGTCATCGGCGGTTTTTATTCCGATTCGCCGGAGTACGATATTACAGCGTTAAATTATAGCTGATAAAACCGATGCGTGTAGATACGGATATAGCATTCAATATTAAAACAAGCGGTTTACTACCACGCGCATTTGTTTGGTACAACGTTATTTCGCTCAGTAAGTTTTGCGTATTGTCAATATATTTTTTTTATTTTTCAAAAAAATATTGCAGATGAGAGATTACATTATTTAAAAACAATTTGTAGGGTAAATCCCGAGCGGAAACGTTTTTTTCTCTCCTATTTAAAGATCGAAAGTAGATTTCGCAGTAGTCGAGTAATATGAAATCGAGCCAAATCGGTTTTCGATACCGTAAATGCGCTCGCAGTCGTATTATCAGCATTAGCTTTACCCCGGCTTCGCCGAAATAGTAGAGAACCATAAATATAATATATACACGAGTAGTTGATAAATAAAAACTCCCCGCGTTATGTTGCAACGGCAACAATAAGCCATCAGCAGCTGAAATTTTCTGTTCGGAAAGATTATCGCGCGGCCTCGCGAATCTCTCGGGCAGGCAGGAATTCTGCAATACGCATCCTTCGGGCCAAGGGAGCAGGGGCGCTCGCTCAGTCACTCGCTCAAGAGCAGTAATCTCATATCCGCCGACGCGAGCATGAAAAATTGAAAAGCTCGCGTAAAAATTGCACTCGCAGGAAATTTTTCTAGTCTGGCTGCTCGAGTTGCAGGGTGCGTATATAGCGCGAGAAAGATGAAGCCATGAAGATAGACGAGAGCCAGCTATATAGGTATATCGAAAGCGGGCCAATCCTCTGCAGGAGTTTCACCGAGAGAACATCTGTTCGATCACCGGAAGTACTAGTTGGGTTAGTTTAGTCGCTGATCGAGTTAGTGTAGTTAGGAGAGAGAGTGGGGGGAAAGAGAGAGTCGAAGCTGGATGACAAATAGCAGATGAGCCATCGGGATTCCGCGCACGTAGCTAGTGACTCTCTCTCTCCCTCTACTCTCGCCGGGCCAAACGTAACCTTACAGCCGTCCAAGCCGAACCCTCAAGGGTGATTTAATGCTCCCGTTTGATCCGATATTCTTTATAAAGTTTAGCCTCTCTATCTCCCTCCTCTCGCTCTCTTTCGGGCTTTCGCGATCCTTTTTCTCGTTTTCTGCTCTTTCTCCTCTCTTCTTTGGCGCGGCGGCTGGCGGCTTTTCAGCGCCGCCGGCGTACCTGATGGAAAGTTTTCTGGACGCGAAAGATGCTTTTACGAATCCCTTTACATTTGATTCTATGGCGACGCGAGTCTTGCTATTACTTGGCTTTCCGGCCTCGACTAAATGAGAATCCTTTATTCGGCTTTTCCGTCGTCGCGCTCCTCCCGAGCTTTTATAACAAGTGTACGAGTTTTGTGTAAAACGAGGCTCAAGCCGATCGTGCCGGGCGGACAATTTAAAACGAGATTGGAGGCTTCTTTTATCGGGCAAAGCTCTCGAGTTTTTGATGGATCTTTTTCGATGCTGCGCAGTCTGCCTCAGCGGGCTTTAGGATTCGGTTGATCCCTCAGCCTTCCATTTTTACAATAATGCGATCGAGTCGACACTCACCTGCATTTTTAGATGCAGAGCCCTGGTCGAGTGCAGTACTTGCGTTTGGAGATCATTTTTTTCTGTTCCAAGATGGAAAAAAGCCCGGCACAGGATTATCTCTGAAAAAGAAAAAAGAAATTTAGTAGGGTTTTAATAAAAGCCAAGAAGTCAAGCATTTTAAGAATCGCGAGGTAAATTAAAATTCTGGCTTTAAATTGCTTCCGGCTGCGGACCAAGCTTTCTTTTATTACGCTACAGATAAGTCGGCCTTCTGCCGAGCCAGCGAGGGAAAACACGTTATTCTCTTTTACGCGGCTAGCGTATGTAAACTCACGAGGGATTTGCATGGAAACAATTTTTTTATTCGTTCGTCCCTATGCCGCGTCAGCGCACTGCAGCGGAAACTGCGCACGTGTCTGGATGTAAAAAAGAGTCGCAGCTGCAAAGTCGCCTTTGACTTGCATCCGATACTTCGCTCGAGTCGGAAATTAAGAGACTCGCGCGCGAGTAAGTTCCTCATCTCCATTGATTCAGCATCCTCGGAAGTTTTCAATTTTGCGAGCCCAGGAAGAATGAGGCGGAATCTAGTGCAAGCGAATGAAAATCCCCGAGAAAAGCTGCCGCACGCGAGTTCTCTTCATTCCGCATCAGATGCAAAAGTGGCAAAAGAGGGAATTTTATGCTGTGGCGGTCGGGATGGTCTCGCAACTTTTCGTCGCCCCGAGGCCGAGTTGTTTTCGCAGCACAATCCGCTCTTACACAATCACGGAATTGAATCTGGAAAATCTTGGAGGCGAGTCGTGAAAAACATTTTCGCTCGCGGCTTCAGGGCCAAAGCCGCTCTTATAGGCCGAAAACAATTTTCGCCAGACGCGCTTGCTTTGTGTCTTTTGTTGTCCCCAAAGACTGTGCGCGCGCCCCAGCCCCGCGATCGCTTTTTACCTCGGCGAAAGAAAATATATAACTGCGCGCAAGAGGGAAGAAGCTGTATAGTGGAGGGATATTGTTTTTCTTTATTTAGCCAACGTCTAGACGTCTCAGATGTTAGAGACGAGCTGAGTGAAAAAAAAGAGAGAAACTGCGTGGTCCGGGCTTATTACAGAGGGATACTCTCCGCAAGGAAGCTGGACACCTAATCAGACTTAATTAAACGACGCGCGCGACTGTGTACAATGACTCGAGCTCGCGGTGATGCCTCCTTTCGCACGTCTACGCCGACGTTTTACTCGACTTTTCGCGTGCGTGTATATACGGAGAGAGCGGCGCAATCAATAAGCCGTTAATTCGGAAAAAAGCGGCATTGACGCGGGTTTTTTCTCAATGGAGCCGCTGCTCGCGGCGAGATACGTCGCTCGCTCGTTGCGTTTTCTTATTATACTAATTTAAAAGACTCGCTGCCGCCGCCGCTGCTGCTGAGAAAAGCTGCAGAAGAGCTAAGAGAGAGGGAGAGAGAGAGAAGAGGACAAAAAGAGCAAGGCGGAGGAGAACGTAAATTGCGTTCGCGCTTATTCACGAGTCGACTCGTTTACTCCCGCAGGAATGTCCTTATAAACGAGGACGGATTGTCGCGAGAAGAAATAATTCAACGGCGTTTTAATTAATACGTATATATACGCCGGGAAAAAGTCAATTTACCTGCGCTATTACATCGCACACGTATACGCATATAGGTATAGACTTATATATGCTGCGCTGCACGACCGGTCGATACTTTGAATCGGCTGGCTATATAGGCGTATACACGCACGCTAGCGTACACACATTGTGCACGCATCGCGACTTTTCTTTACTTCTTTTTCATCCCTCTCTCGCACGCTGTCCTTCCTCGCGAAAACAGAGAGAGACAGAGAGCAGCTCTTGTACAGCCATTAACGTCTTTCACGGGGCTCTCCGTGTGTGTATATACAGTATATATACTCGCGGAGCGAAAGAGACGGAGCGAACAGAACAGAAGAAACGGATGTACAGGACAGGCGGACTCGGCATGCGTGACAGTGACACATATAGGCGGCAAAGCAAACAATGCATCGCTCGAGGGCGCCTTAATTACATGGCGGCGGCAGCCTTTTTCCTTTTGCGCGCGAGCCGGAGCTGAGCTATACTTTTCGACTGCGCAGCTCTCTCTCTCTCTCTCTCTCTCTCTCTCTCTCTCGCTCGCTGCATGCGACAAGAGTCGTCAGCTCGCGAAACGCAAAGAAGGACACGAGGAGAAGAAGAAGAAGAAGAAGAGGCACGACGAGCGAAATGGACGAGCGGGCGTTAGTCGTTTTATATGTATACGCATATATGCATGCGTGTGGAGAGTCTCGCTCTTTTCTTCTTTCTTGACCCCTTCATCTATTTGGCTATTAATCTCGGAGCCCTGCAGGACAGACTTTTCCGCGGGAAATGACAGACTGCCCGAATCACTCGTAATTCTGATGTGAGTTATCACTGCCGCGATTATTCATGCTAGTGAGGATTGTTTCAGAAGCCTTCGATTCAGTCATTACACTACACTGCACTCCCGTAGAAGTTTCGAAATCGATACGAGACGCAGCAGCACAACACAACAGACCGCGAGGGCAAATAATAAAACAACAGCAGCGAATTAATTAAGCTTATTAGCGGCTCCCAATCATTATTCTGCCGGAGGAGCGGGATTTTTTGCCGCGAGGTCGGAATGCGAGCACCGGCTGCTGGCCGATGACGGGGCTCGCGAGCCTCGAGTTCCGCAGGCTATTAAGGCGGCGCGCGGGCCCAAAAGATCAGCGCTGCGAGCGAACTTTTTCGCGGCCGCGCGACGATTTACGAGCGCCAAGAGATGCGAGGGTGGAAAAAAAGACGGACTAACTCGTCCGGGCATAATCTGCCGTAATGTGGCGGCGATGCGCCTCTGAATTTTTCACTTTTTTTCCACCTGCGCAGTTGGACTGCAGATCTCGTGCGTGAAGAAAGTGCGATTCGCGTCGCCGCTCGGTCGCTTTCGTTTTTTTCTTTTTTGCCGCAATTACCGAGCGATTTCGGAAGCAGCTCGAGAGAGGAGACGCTTAATGCGACGGAGCGTCCCCTGTAATTTGCAATGATTCCACGAGTCGATATCGTCGGGGTATCGGGTTACCTCCCGCGATTGGGAGGGACACCCCGTGACCGGACTATAAAGCAGCTGTACTTTTTCCTACTCTTTCGAAAACTGCTTCCCGATCAAGTAAGCGATGCCTGGACGATTTCGCAACTCAACGCGAAATTTGCCGTTACCCCTCGTGTTAGCAGCAGTCCGTCCTCGTACAGCCATTTAATATGCGCAATAGATGCTCTCTCGGTCGTAGAGGCGTTGTCGTCGTCGGTCAGCGCTGCAGTCTATAAAAATTAAAATAATGGTAACAACCTGCATCAGAGCCCGGAAGCCAGAGCGAGAGAGGGTGAGAGTATAGGCAGAGAAGGAGAAGTGCAATGCGGCGAGCAGCGGTACATTAGGAAATTCGCAAAGAATTACGACGAGATATTCTACTCTCCGGCTCGCGCGCTGCAGTTCCCGACGTGTATTCCCGGCACGTAGGATAAAGTCTGGTAAGTGGGAACGCGCTCGAATAAGAATTCACGAATAATTTTCCAGAGCGCGCGGCAACGGCCAAGAGAGAGAGAGAGAGAGAGCTGCCGAGACGACGCGGCTATCTTATAATTACTGGCGAGAGGGCTGGAATGTAAATGTCCCGGGGAAAGGGGCCGGGGGAAGATAGCTACGAAGAAGTCATTAGAAACAGTTTAACTTAATTTCGAATATAAAAGTTGACGCGCGCAAGCGCGAGCCCGCCCGTAGATATATAGCCGTCCTTTTCAAAACGGAGCCTCAGCCGCACCGCACGGCAATTTTCAGTCGCTCTCGCCGCGCGATAATCGCGAATTAAGTTGAAAGTCTGTTGCCTCTAATAATACTCTTGATTTAACGATGGCCCGGCGATTTTGCATAATCGCGATATTAGTTTCAATTAATAAGCCGAGAGGCGAGCAACATCACGCGTATATACATCGAGCGAGCGAGATAATTTAAAACGCAAAATATCGGGTAATTAGAGCCCTTAGCCTCCTCGAGACGCGATAATTTCGCCGGGCATATTTGCATTCGCATATAATTTCTCGGCGACGGCATTACGGTAAAGGCAATTTTTCTCTGCTTCAAAAGTGCGCAGGCTTTTCTTTTCGCGACAATCGAGTGACGGATTAATTTTGCCATTCAGCGCCGAAATCCAATCACAGAAGCTGCGCAAGTGCAAATATTCATTTATTTTCAAGGCTTCCCCTGCAACGAAACCAAAAGCTCTATTACTTCCTCTTTAATTCGGAGTCTCGTGCAGAAAGCGAGGATAAATTAAGGCTATATGCCACTAGTCGAAAGAGGGCAATTTGGAAAAGGGTAATTGCTCGTCGCAACTGCGTAATAATTCGCATGTAAATCCCGCAATATTTATCAAATCAAAAGCCACTTGCGAAATATAAGCCAAGATGGGAAGCAGTTACGCGTAACAATAAATTCTTCTACTCCGGCTTTTGCTCTCGGTTCGTTATCGCTCCATCGAACGCCTTTAACGAGCTCTCCGTCTCTCTATGTGTACGTATAATACGGGGGCGACATTCCCCTCATTACGGGAGCAGCAGCCCGGCTTGGCTCGAAAAAGGGACGTCTCTCATACACACGAAACTTCGGGGCCAAAGACAAATGAAGAGAAACGGTCAATTTTCTGCAGGCCCCTTCCCACCGCTCGAAAAACGACGACGCCGCGCACGAGCGCGTATATGGTCATGACCCGGCGAGAGAGTACTCTCTCCGCCACTCCGGCTCTCGATAACGAGCTCGACCTTGTCTCGGGGCCAATAAAATCCCCCGCGGCAGTATAGCCCTTCGTCCTGTAAATTTGCCGGCGGACGACCACAAATCATCCCTAATTGTTAGATTTTCGGTAGTCCGAGCGCGCGATTCATCAGCACGTCGTTAAGGCCGCTTGTTCAGGTGATTTTCTGGGCCGCACGAGCATTTTGATTTATCTTTCCGCGTGTGTCCCTCTCGTTTTGTCCTCGCCGCTCGCGCGCGTCAATTTCTCGAGGCGCATGTGTAGCAGCAGCAGCAGCAGCAGCTTTGTCCCAGCGTCAATGCCGTCAATGGGATAAAAATCGCTCCCGGATCGCTGAATGAAAAACTCTCGGGTATTCATCTCTTTACAAGTGCTTTTGATAACCAATTCGAGGGAGTTTTTTTCGCTCGCCGGCGACCGGGAAAAACGCTCGGTTAAACTTGGGCTGACACATTTGCGCGGAACACGCTCGGCTATACACAAACAATCGCTCGGACCGAACCTTTGGCGAAATTTCGTATATGTAGGTACGCGGCTTTTGAAAATACAAAAAAAGCTCAACGTGACTTGCTCGAAAAATGGCACGCAGAAAATGATTCTCGAGCGGCTTTCAGTTTTTCCTGTCAGTCGCGGTCGTCGGGATTACGGAGCAAAGCTTTCCGCTCCAACTAAATCTAAATTGCTTACGGAGCTTTGTGTATACGAGGCCGAAGAATCAGTATATATAGCGAGCGATGACGTGCGCGCGATCGCAGCAGCCGAGCGATGACAATGTAGCTAACGAGCCATTCAGCCGACACTAATATCGTAAATCAAGGCAAAAATCCGCCTCGGAGGTGCGTCGCTACCGTCGCGCACCGGGCTATTCTGCTCTTATTAGCCAACTGGTCGATGCTCCCGCATAACGCCACATCAAAAGCAACCCTTCGTTACACGACGGGAGCAAAAATATTTCGGCCGATTCTCGCCTAGCGAGCTACGCATCACCTGCACGGCATCAGGGATTATTAGTAAAAGGTCGGGAGACATGTAATGCTACGACTAATTAGTTGCACTAATAGTGCGTGTATCGCGCTAACATGCGTCGCTCATGTTGACGTAACGATGACATTAATTGGACGTGCGCACGCAGTGTTTGAGGCAGCAAATAATTCGGTGCAGGTGCATATATATGTACAGCAAGCACAGATCAAACGGAAATGAAGCCTTGGCCTACATCCAAGCAAAAAAGCTCAATGCGATGCATTAAAAGTTTGTTAACATCTCCACGCAAGCGCGGCATCAATCAAGCGGCTCTCTCGACAATCCCTTGCAAACGCGCACGAGTACACGACTGAGGGAATTTTCAATGATATACGTTTTGTTTCCTCTGCACTCCAGTAGCTTCTCTCTCATGATTCGGCGCGGCGGCTACGAATTTGCAGTAGCACAGCAGCAGCAGAGAGGTGAGCAAACGGCTCTCCGCAGCACATCAGTGTGCGCGTGCGTGTATACACTGCAATAGAGGAAGAAGCTCCCTGATGCCGCACACATCACGACCGCTCATTCTCACACAGGAAGGAAATGGCGAAACTACTTTCGGCCCTACGGCGCGCACATAACGACACACACTGCACATATACACGCGCACGTATATATACAGACACCGGCTCCCGAGAGTGGTTAAGCCCTGAAGCTGCGCCGCTGCCGACGAAAGTAAAACTTATCGCTCAAAGTCAATTCCAGAGAGATTTAGCGGTAATTGGAATCGTCCAAGGTCGTAAACATACCTCGTAACGAGTTTACGTCTCGGTAAGCGGCATTCCTCCCTGGAAATCAGGAATTGCGTGGACATCAGTGGCGGACGGAGTAAAAAGCTATCCGCCGCCGCCGAGGAATTAACGAAACGAAATCCGCAAGCGCGCAACTTGTCCGCGACTGACGCGAGACGCTGAGAATCAAGTAGCCGAGGGCTCGTCGCTCTTTGTCCATATACGCGAGCGCGCGTATACCGCCGAGTCTGATGGAAGAAGCTGTAATTTTCGGCCGCTCTTTGCTGCTTCTTTTTCCACACAGGGGTCGTATCGCGATCTCGTCTCGCTCGTTTGTTGATTACGCCGGGAGATGCGTATATATATAGCTACGCTTATTATACGCTTCCGTGTGTGCCTCGGATTTGCCTTTTTTTTCGCAGTGCATCAGGGACTTTAATTCGCCAGGTGAGTTTTTACGCAGACACACGCGTAATTATATCCAGACTCTTCATTCCGAGCCACAGTTTTCGTACATTATAACTCGGCTTTGATAAACTTGCTGCGAGATTACGTGCGGCAGTGCGCAATAACGCTCTCGCTTTTAGCACGAGGCGGCGAGATGTTATTCGGTTAACAGGTAGGGCAAAAATCCCGTCAACGAGATACGCGCGCGCGGATTATTTACAAGTAGGCCGTGCGCGAGTGCTGCCGCGCTGCGCCTTCGGCTACGTAATAATTATGAATAGTATACACAGGAAATGAGAGTAAACGGACCAACTCGCGCATAATAACTACCGCGCCGAGTCATTAGGAATATACGAACGTTTTTATAATCAGCTAGTTATGCATTTTACGGAGCATTAAACTTTATTCATTCGGTTATTTGTCATATAAATTACGCGATTTCTGCTCGTTTGTATAACGCAACTGAGCTTTATTGTTTCCTTTTTCGCCCGATGAATCATTACGCCCGCGTTAAAAACGAGTTTCGCGCGCGAAATTGATATGCCGCAGCGAGGTTTTTGCAATAGACGAGTAGTGGAATTTCGTTGAATCAATAACAAACCAGTTATCATGAGGAGGTTATGTACTCTCAGCACGGCTATAGACAGGCCGCACATGTAATGCGCTGGAAATGTCATTGGACGGTATGCTAATAACCCGATATTACGATAACGGGGCACTATTAATTATCTCGATGATACACTAGGCGACGTAGTGTAGAGGTATAAAAAGTAGTCGAATACGGATCACATCCTCGAGCTATTTCTCGAGACCTCGATCGAAATCGAGGCAAAAAAGAAGAAGAAGAAGAAAATAACTTGTCTCGTGTCTAATACAGTTGACGCGTTCGGAAAAGGCGCAGTAGCTCGCTCAAGCTCTTCAGGTGCACAGAGCTGTTAGCGTGATGTTGATTCTCCGTGACTGTCCCAGTTCTCGGCGTATATAGAAGAAAGTGACTGACTCGCCAGCAAAATGGAAAAAGAAAGAGCGGCGCACGACGTCGTACGTGCATTATACATGCGGTGTAACTCGGCTCGCGTACCATATGAATTTGATCGATCTTAAGTCCCTCTCGCGCTAGAAAACACCTCGGATATTGAATCCGGCCACTTCCGTGCGCCGGCGCATTCATAATTTCGAGAGCTCGGGGAAACCTGATCTATCAGTGTGTATGTGTGTTCGCGCCGGCGACGACGAATGTCGCTTCCTCCTCCTCCTCTTCGCGTCCTAGATAGAGCGGACCCCTGAGAAATAAACCGATCTGGCGTTCCGATCTCTCACGTGTATCCTCCGCGACTTTTAAGGCGCCCTCACAACGCGGCGGATCATTTTCCAGACGTTAAAAATTTGTTATTTCGGCTTTTAATTAACCTACTCCTTATCGCGGATCGCATCTTTGACATAATATACGGTTAATGCCTCTTCCTCATAGTAGGCTAGCTTGTGTTATGTTTCGGAGAATTTCAGTTGAGTTTTCGAGCGATCGCATAATGTTTTAGTCTCGCGGCCAGCTTGAAAGTTGATACACACACTCATACACGCTTTTATAAACGCGAGGTATATCTAGTGAACGGCATACGACGAATAAACTGATTCAACAACTGCAGCACGATTGCGCTCATAGGTTTTCCTTTCCCACAGATTTTAATCGCCAGCTGCGTTCATGAATACTCGAAATATTCGACTATTATAACGAATATTGGACAGATCTAATTTCTGATCCTCTAATTGGCTGAAGCTTGTGTACAAAATGCGTCGTCCCCGCGTAATCGAGTTAATGGGTGAGCCTGGCTATATAACTCGATGATTTATGACTCGGACAAAAAATAATAATGAAGAAAAAGAAAGAGCCCATGATGTATTTGTTCGATTCGGAGAAAACAGAGCGGCTTATTAGCATTTCTCGAATCTGATAAGCCGGCCATTAAAGCGATTGTGCAATAACCGCATATCTCAGCCAGTCATCCAAAAGCGACTATACTCGCGTCACTTTCGAATCCATTATGCACTTTCTCCGAAATTAACAAAACAATTTTCCACACACTTATGCCTCCTCGTAATATACAATCCACGCAGTCGAGCGTAACCCCGCTCATGAAAAAAAAAAATTCTTATTATTCAAAACCGCAAAACCACAACAATCGTAACGAGCCGAGATCTGTGTGAGCGGTCCCTTAAACTTTCGTTTCTACCGAGCAGAACACTCTCGCGCACAGACATATCAGACACACAGAGGCCAATCTCATTTCGCGCCGGTCACGACTTGGAGCTCGAGAGTCGAGCGCGCGCGAGACGATATAGTTTTCCGACACCTACGAAAAAAGGCCCTTGGCTGGTTCTCGATCCCGCGGTATACAAATGGAGAAACGGGAACTGGAACAACACTTTCACTGCACGGCTGTATCCAGAGATATACACACAGACAGGGCTATTTGCAAACGAGAGCCAGTTTACAAGTCAGCGACGGCTCATTGTCGTCGGCCTACCGCACCGCGCCGGGTTACGTATGGATATCTCAGAGTGCACGATTCGATTTCTAGTCGCGACTCTCGTGCACTTTATCCCGCGGGCTTTTGTCGCGGTTTAGCTGGCAATTTGCCGTCTCCCACCCCCCTTTCTCTCGCTCTCTGTATACGTGTACGTACACTTGGAACGAAGGTGCAGAGTAGCGTGGGTTTTAGAACTGTGATCTCGTTAGCGAGACCGGCTTGATTGTACACTTGTCATGTTAATTTCCGGACGCGACGACGCTGTGGGAGCTGCGGATGCCTCGTATACGCTGTCGAAAGCCGAACGGGAAAAGCCAAGTGCTCACTTTGCAATTTTTGCCAAGTTTGCAGTAAAGGGAATTAGGAACACTCTCCGCGAAGGTTGCAGAATTTTTATCGAGCACTCGATTGAATGTTGGAAATTCGCAGCAGTAGACATTTTTTCAATAAAAAACTCCACCTCTCACGATTCGAGCAGAAGCTTTTGTACTTGTTTCAATGGTTTTAATAGAATAATCAATCTGGAAAAAAAGTCGCACTGTTGCGTGAAATGAATTTTCGAGTAATTTTCATTTTTGCCAGGCCATTTTCGAGAGAATCGGTTTTTTTATTTCGTTTATACCGGAAAATGCTTTTCAAAAAGATTGAATCGCGCCCATTGTGCTGCGGAAGCTTTCGAGATCTGAAAAAATTGAAATCTTTTTGTTCACCTCTCCATAAAAGTCACGCAAATTAATTGAAAATGTTTCCAATGGTTATATTTTAGTATTTTTTTTACTCTGCATTAACGTTTCGTGCATTCAGTTAGATAGTTTTTAGCTTTTGTTCGATCGATGGATTCGAAAGTGCAGTTGCCATGCATCTCTTCAAATGACTTACTGAAGTGTGGTGAATTAGTAAATGGACATTCTTGTCAATTGTCAAGTGCCTCTAAAAAATAGTCAGCACTTTTTAGAAACTGAGCGAATAGCTTTATCTGCCAACAATAGACTAATGTAAATATCACATTATTATTTGTGTCTACAAATTGAATATTGCGTAATAGGCTGGTTAGGAAAAGAGAAATCTATGTACTCAATTCTAGTGAATAATGATTAGGTAATCTTGCACACAATTTACCCTTCTCCCATTTTTTTACTTCTGAAAATCAAATCGTGCACTCAGAAATTGCATTATACTACTATAGCAGTCACCTGCAGACTGGGTTTCATAAAGCCAATATTCATCAAGCCGCACCAGGCGGCGCTGTGTATGAAAGCATAAGCAAAGCTATACTGTGTATAACAGCTCCGGATTTTCAATCTCGACCCATAATTATTTCTTCGGAATGCATCAAAGACACTTGGCGATAGAATAAATCTGAAAAATTAATCCTGCATACACGTCGTTCGTTAAACTCGACCTCTATCTCTCGAGCCTATTTTTACGATTGTTCCCGTGCGTATCGCTCGCCTAGCGGCAACAAAAGTCCCGGATTATTCCGTATCGCTCTATAAAAAATATAAAATAATAAAAAGAGAGAGAAAGTCACGGGCGATAGATTACGGGCAATAACGGCGGCCAAAGTCTACAAGGTCCGTTAAATCGAACGACTCTGCGACTGCATCGACTATCTCTTTTTCCATAGCTGCACGTACGTGTATCCGCAGCGTGTATCTCTGAAAACGCGCGTGAGTTATACTGAATCCGGCGGAACCGCCGCAAGACCTTATAACGCTCTCCGGCAGATAACTGCAATTGAATTAATACAATGGGCCTTTATACACTCCGATATTCGGACTGCGCTCGTTCGTTTCGCTTATATTCTCTCCCGGGCTTCTTGTCCTTTTCCGCCTGCTGCCCCCCTTTTATCTCTATGATTTCGTCTCTCTCGCACGCGTCCGCAAATGCATATATGTATTGCCGCGAGATGGAGTCGAGTGGTACTCCCAAAACAAAACTCGCGGCAGTTTGAGTAATCCTTGCAAAGGACGCGACTCATCGATGAAATATTCATGAGCGCTGCGCTCCGGCTGCACACCGAGATTCGAGTGCCTTGATCCGTGACTTTGTGTGTACACACTCTACACGCGCACGCGAGCTGCGGCTCTCTCGTCCTTTTCCTTATTCCTTCCTTGCTGTGCCCAACTCCAAGCTTTTTCTTTCTCCCGTCGCCCACTCAGGCGATCCTCGGAGATCCGTGCAAATTAATGTTGGCTAAATATTTTCAACGCCTCGCTGCTTTTATTGGAATGCGCGCGATGTTTACACAATTTTAAAGCCCCTTGATCGCCCAAGCTTTCACGAATTCATTGTGCGCCGGTGTTTACGAGGAACCTGATTAGGTTTTAGTTGAAATTTACGCGACAAGAATAGCAAATAAATCCGTATAAAAACGCTCATTCTGCTTTCTCACGAATATTATATCACTCAAAAAGAAAGTTTGTTTCACTCTTCAAGCTTTAGAGGAAATAATAATTAACGATGATTCGCGCACGTCGTTATCCCATTAAATCAGGTATAAACGGCATATTATCACGACGTGTGACAGGACTATATTTCTCACTATCAGAGCGTAAGCTTTTTTTCGGCCTCTTATACACACCGCCAGCGGGTAAACAACAAATTCCATTTCAAAGCGCTCAAACTCGTTAAGCTGCACACGGTATTTTATCCATCACACAAAGGTTTTTCCAACGCGAGGAAGCAATAGGGGAAGAACAAGGCAGCGCACAGAAGTATATGGGAGAGGCAGGCTACAATAGCGGCCGAATGAATGCAAAAAAAGTCAATTTTGTTCGTCCGTGTTCCGCGCGCTCCGATCTCCCCCTTTTGCCCTGCTCAAAACACAATAATGCCTGGGCTGGTCGCTTTTTCACGCGAGCTAACGCGTTTGATGGGAAATCGCTGAGGACTCGGCGCGAGCCATCCTTGAAAAAAAGAAGAGCGTTAAGCAACGATGGTCAGGAAAAACGTCGGCAACTCGAGAGCTCTATACATACCGCCGCTAGCTGGATATTCCGAAATAACGCCGAACGCATGTTTGGCTGGGTAGAGTAAACATTGCGGGTTTTTTTCTAACTGCTCGTCGCGCGAGAGCTACATCACGAGATGGACTATTTTTGGCTCAAGAGCGAGAGCAAGCAAATAGGCAAACATGTATTTCGGCTGCGATAGAAAGAGAATCGGTTACCCATGATCGGATCTGCAAGCGAAATTTTGGTATAAACCTAATACCACTCCAAGCTTTTCCTACAGAAATGTTGGAATTTTCATCAGATAAAGAGCGCAACTAGAAACTGGAGTAACAAGTCATTCGTCTAAATCATTCGGTGAAATTCGGTAACAAAATCGAGAAAAAAAAAGAAATAGAGAAACACAGTTAGTTTCGCTGTACACGTCACTGTATGTGCAGTATTGACCGAGGCTCGCTGCAGTTCGTTTTGCGCGCCGCCACCACCGATGTTCTGTCTCTATCCGTCACGCCGCCTGTTAATTTAAAGCGAACGCGATATTTAAACTTCGACGAAGCGATTTTCCGTCAGGAGAGAGAGAGAGACGCGACTGCGTGAAAAAATGGCTGAACGAGCGCATTCTAAACGCTTTATCTCTTTCCAAATTGGATTTTACTATTCGTACTTTTGGAAATTCAAACCTTTTGCTAAGATTTTTACGTTTATTTCGAGAAGCTGCAGGCTGCGGAGAAACGCGCTCATCTCTTCTCGGATATAAAGTAGGTCGAGAAGCACGTCGGCGGAGGAACGCAATCCGTTCCTGACACGATGACGCTAGTTTTATGATGACAATTTCAGTCCTGAATCGCCTTTTTCCGTTTTAACGTAGCGTAAAATGACTTTGACTATGGAATCGCATTGCACTCGAGCAGCAGCAGAAAGAGACAAAATAGAAACGTAAGCGATAAAACGCAAACGTCCCTTTTACGCGGATATGCATTTCTCTTAAATGAGATGCTCTCGCGATGATTTAGTAAAAGCGTTCGTTAAAATTTTCAAAATCAAAAGACTCGAATAAGCTCGAGCTGAATCGCGCAAGCCAAAGGAAATTCCCATTTTCCGAAAGTGCCCGTAAAAATCTCTTTGGAAAAATTCGTTCTCTCGGCGAGCGCGTGTGCGCCGTGCCGCCATCAACTCGGTCGCGCGAGAGCGTATACGCGCGCGCGCACATACACACACAACTCAATTCCGAGATTAGTTTTTCGCTCGAACGAGCGCGGCCCAATTTCGACGTTTTCGCCGCGTCGCACAAACGCGAAAGATCAGCCCGACGACTGCGGAGAGCCGAGGAGGAGGAGAAGGAAGAGGAGGACAAGCGAGTTAATCTTCATTGCGGCCAAAGAAAAACCCCCTTACAAGAGCGATTAAACTGCTAGCTTCTCCTGCCTCTCCCTCCTCCTCGTCGTCTCGTTTCCTCGGGCGCTGCTGCGCCAGTCTGCGCCAAGATTGCAGAATTAAAACGAGGGAAAAAGCCCGGATTGAGAGGAAAAGGAAAACGTCGCTGCATTATAATATGCGCAGGCCTCTTGCGTGACAAGACCGTTTACCTGGATGCAGAGGAGAAATTGAAAGTTTCGTCGTCATCGAGCTCACGAAACTATAAGGAAAACACGAAATTCGTCGCCTCTTCATACGCGTGCGTGTTCGTCGCATGCGCAGCACGTGCAATAACAAACTCCCTTTCTATCCTCCGCAGCCTCATCCCCGGAGCGTAATACGATTCTGACGTGTAGCAACAGCAGCGCTCGTGGGCCGCAGTGGCCCAGAGGAAGAGACATCGGTGCAGAAGCAGCTCCCGTCTCGGTCTCTCCCTCGCGGCTTGCCGCCGGTGTCAAAGGTGCTTTTTGCCTCGGCGGCGCATGCAATTTCTGATGCGGCAGCCGAGCCACTGCTGCATCAATCTTCGTTGCGACTACCCGAGAAAAAAGCGGCATAATACGTTTTATCAGGCCCCTCTGTCTCTCGCTCGCGCTGCACGCACACGTGTGCACATCACGCAACACGCGCACAATGCACCGCGTCGTCGTTACTATATAGGTAGCTACCGAAGAACGAGGGAGGAACGCCGCACGAGGAGAAGACACTGCAGCAGTCGTGCAAGCCATTCTTTCATTCTCGCTTCGTCTCGCTCTGCGAATTTATTCAGCGCATTCGGCCGCGTGATTCGTTCGGCTTTCCTCGCCTAAATGGACGGTTATAAATTGCCGATAATGAGAGCGGAGGGGCCTTTAGCCGTTTCTTAGTCTCTCCAAGGGGGAGAGGAACAGAGTATAGGACCAAACGAAGCTGCAGGTTTTTGTCGCGCGTGTCAATGTTTGCCCCTCTCGCGATCTTCTTCTTCCTTCTCGTGCTGTGTTCCGCCTTTTTCTTTGCGCGCCGGCCTATCATCGACTTCAACGCCGATCGAGACGTTTGTACAATCCCGACGAGCTGCGCTTGAGCAAACATTAAAATTTGATTAGGAGGTCGCGAGCAAAAAGCTCGATAAATCACCGCAATCGATTTTTGCCCCGGCGGCCGTCAACCGAGTTTCGTTTCGGTTCCGCTAAGTAGAATATTAACGGTCCCGGCGAGAGCTGCTGCTGCTGCGAATAATTTGTTCTTTCCGCGAGGTCATTTGCATTCTAAAGACGATGGTAAATTACGGGGGCTCTCGGCTCAGCCTCTTCGCCCGCGTGTATATATATATCTGTATTCATGCTGCGAGCTCTTAGAATGGATCTCTGATGAAAATTAAACAGTCCACGTTTTTCTTGGCCGCGCTCTTTTTTTTCCCCGACACTTTTCTCGCGCTCGGGTTTGCCGAGGCTCGCAATTAAAAGCGCCCACAGCTATAACATTCAGAGGAATGATTTTCTCGAAAACGGGTTATGAGCGCGGACTAACAAATATGTATGAGTCGCACGTGCACGCGCAGGAAACGATCGGTAAAAAAAGCCGTTTAAAATTAGCTCCAAGGCACCTGCATAATATAATGCCATAATACGGCCTCGTTAAAGCACGCGAAATTATTGCACCTTCGAACGGGTTCGATACTTGTGCAATAAATCGCGCGCGAGCTACACATAATGCATTTATCAGGCGTTGCATCATGGGGCGTAACTGCAAATTCTGCCAGCTTTTAATCAAAGTTTAATGGTCCTCGAATTCCTTATTCAAAAATCGCTCCAAGATCAATCTTGTAAATTGAATCCGCTCGCTGGCTTTTCCTCGTGCGCGTATAGGTATGTGTATATATATCCTACTCGAAAATCCAACACGGCAGAGAGCGAGAAGGTATATAGACGGCTTCGGAAGACGGAGAAAGTAATATTCCGATACAGCGGATAGATCCGATTGCCCGGAACTCGCGCTAGTGCGCTGCTACGTTAGTCTGCTCCGTGAAATCCGAATACATTTACGAGTTTTATATGGGTCGGAGTGAATTCGATTGATCCGTCTCCGCATTTCTTTCTCTCTATCGGAGCTATATCCTCTTTACTTCCGCAACGCGAACACACATCCGGCGGTCGATTTTTCGCGCGCGGCAAACGGATTAATTTTTCTCCCAGGAAAACGAGCTACTCCAGTGTCTTCTTTTTTGTCGTCGCCCTCTTCAGGTCGGATGTGTGTACCATTTGCTCGCGCGTTTCGCGACTTTTTTCAGCCGTGTATAAAGGCTTGTTGCGCAGCATGAGTTTTTAATTGAATATTTGCGAGATGAAAAATCCCACGCGTCGCTGCTTCGTGCATAAACTTTTAATTGCCATCTGCGTTTAATTACTACCGGACGTCGTTCGAGCTTCTCACTTTGTTGGGAAACTGCTACCGTTTTCACGTGGATTATTTTATGCAACACTGGGATTCTGCATTTCAAGCAAAATTATACACTGATGATAAAAATTACGAGCTCTATCTACCTTTAACTTTCAGCAGTTTTTGACAAACAGAATACATATCTATAACTACACGGTTCTATACACGCGCTAATATTATCTCGTTATCTCCATGCAGCTTACACGTCCTAGTGCCCCACCAAAGCCAACGTCGGCGCGGATTTCACGGAACGGCGTCGAAAATTTCTTAACCGCGTTCAACTTTATTCGCGCGCAAACAGCAATTATCGGGCGCGTATCGTCCTGTGTGCGCATAGAGCCGAACAAAAGACTCTCTTAGTATTCGGCGATAAGACCCCGTTGCGAACTGGGCCAGGACACATTTCGCGTCGAATTCAACAATGCCTCTGTTTCTCGTTAATTCAACGCGTTCTTGCGCAACGCGCCTGTGGGCTGTGTATAATTTTGCTACGTATACACGCGCGATAAAAGCTTTCTCTCACACGTACACATATACACGAGAGTTGAGCCGAGCACATATACGCGGTCGCGCGAGATAAGAACGCGTAACCGCATGTTTTTCGAATAAACACGCCATAACCGGGCAAATTCCCGCAGCTCTGCCTTCCAACACATCCTCTTTCTACGCGCTGCGCAAACAGAAACGATCATTTAAGTGCCTCGCGCTCGCGCGCGTGAGTATTTACAGCCGAAGATAATCTGGATTAACGCTCGCTCGCGCGGAGAGCTCGTCAAGCTCCGAGAGGAAAAGCGAGAGAGACAAGCAAGCAACTTTATATTTCCTCGACGAGAGAATTTATCTGGCTGCGGTGGAGGACAAAATCGAGTAGCGAATACTCACTTTTGCGCTATATTTTTCGCGAGTTGAAAACGCATTTTGAACTTTCTTTGCTCAGAGTTCGCTCGGCAGCTTACTTCGTATCGAGGCATACTCGCGCGCAAACACTATCTATCCAGCTATCCTAAATCCCGATACCGGAACTATATTCCGTGCGTCAAAGGCAGCTCGTACACCGGCAATCACGCTTGCAAAGTTTATTCACAGCGCACGCAAACATTCGAAAGCTCAAACATCAATTATAGTATATCTCTGCGGAAGCCACGAGTGCGTATTCGCGCTGACAGGCGCGGATAGACAGACAAAGTACGCGCGTCTCTGTGTACGTATGCTGGTCCACCCATCGACATGCAATGTGTATATATACATGCGCGGCTTATCTGCAGCAACGACAGAGGATTTTCCTGCGGCGGCGGCGGCGACGACCAAAGACGAGGCTCTCAGAGGAAACCGGAAGCACTCGAGGGCCTACGCTTCCCCGTCTCTCCTTTCTTTGGGAACAAACATCACACGCGGTAGAGGGAGACGGAGAGCAAAGGAGCCCTGGGTGATTTAGCAGTCGCGACGTATTTGCGCCCGCTTTTGCCGTGCCATTACTGCGCACCTCGCCGAATATTGCGTCAAGAGGCCCCGCGTGCGATTTCCGTCCTCCTCCTTTATCTTTATCTCTCGCACACAAGCGGTATAGATGCTTCCATCCGTTCTCTCTCACTTATGTATCTAATACATGTGACGACGCCTGCTTGCGGAATGGCCCACTTCCTCTTTGTCCTTTGTGCACACGCTGTATACGCACGCTTGCGCGCATTTAGCGGGCTTGGAGAGGAGATATGCTTCTCCTCGCTCTATAATTAAAGTTCCACGCTCGCGCTATCTCTCTCTCCTCCGGTCGTCCTCCCTCGCTACTGCCACGACGCAGCTTCTCTCTGCGCGTACGTGTAGGTAATCGCCGATAGCGACGGAATTCCAAACGAGCTCTACTTCGATTAACATCGTCGCCCTTGGCGGATTGTACTTAACGCATGTTTAATGCATCTGCGGTACGGCGGCGGCTGCGACGACTACGAGAGCGACGACTTCGATGAGGACGACAAGCACACGAGAGGGAGAGAGAGAGAGAGCGACCGCCGCGGGAGTCACATATACACGAAGCGTTAATTAGCCTCGGCTCCGACGTTCGTCGATTTCGCTCTCCGTCTCTTTCTCTTCTCTCTCTCCGCGCGCGCACGGCGAGCGAAAACCCGATGAATCGTTTCATCGGGTTTTCGCTCTCGACTGATGTTTATATGGCTGCTGCTACCGCAGCTCGCGTGTTTCTTATTAGAGAGGGACAGTTGAAGGAGTCGTCCTTGGACCTCCCCGTAGCTCCCTTTTTCCCTCTTCTCTACTTGGCTGGCTCTCGGCTTTTCGAATTGAATGTGCATCTGCGTCTTCTGCAGATTTCAGTTATTATAAACATAAATTGTGGCGGCGCTATAATAGTCTACTATTATTACTGAGACGGAAGTCGCCCCACCTCAACTTGATTGGATACAGGACTGATTTCAAACGAGTCGAGCAGAAAAATCAAAAGCGCATTCGGTTTCCAAAATGCAAGACAAGCCGCGTGGGTCTCGTTTTTTCTTCTTCACGCATCACTCTTTGCCGGGACACATCCACATTCAGCCGTCGGTTCGTCGCGCAGTTGTCACCGCGACTCGGTGAGCGCAGTACCGTTCCTCGAAATTCAATACGGTGGCTTAGCTAAGCAACTCTCCAGCCGAAATAAAGGAAGCCGCTAACACGAAAGGAGAGGAGAGAAAAAACCGGCAGGAAGACGACAGAGCAAATGAAAGACACGCAACTGGGACCTGACACGGGGACGTGGCCATGTATACATATACCCACAGCACATGTAACTCCTGGCTTGTCTGCGCCACGTTGGCGTCTAAGCCAATAATGTTCGAGAATTTCCTGGCCACGATTGCTTACGGTCTCTCTTTCTCTCTACTCTGTCTTCGGCTCTGCGGTTTCGCGACGCGAGCACAAAGGGCCGCTCGCGACAGTCGCGCATAAGTTATGGGAGCAACGCGCGAGACGCGGCTCTCCGGCTTCCCCACCCACGCGACGAGTCCGCGCCTCACGCTCTCAGTGTTTGTGCGTATGCAAACGCCTGTGAGAGCGAGCCGATGCCTCTGCTTCCATATAGGAAAGGCTTACCGAAGTGCTTCCCGATCCCAGCCGAACAAAGAGAAATGGACCCAAGAGGAAGGCCTTGATTTTTGCTTAATTAGAGCGGGTTTTAGTCGGCGATGCAGGAAGTACCGGTATCCGTGCTCTAGTTTGTAATATTTCCTGGTATCCACCTATGAACAGAGATGCAAAATCGCTAATCACAATGATTTTTGTGCTTTCAGACAGCTTGTCACGCATTGCTAAATCAACAAACACCGGAAAGGGGTATAAATGCAGCAGTGGATGCAACAATAACATATTCTTGGTCGCAGCAGGAAGATTCGAGGTTCGTGCCACAGTCTCGGCTGGATGCAGTCGCGCAGGAAGGAAGCCGGTCGCGCAAGGCTACGACGACGACGACGAAGGAGATGGAGAGGAGAAGACGAGGAGAGAACGAGGAGCCGAGAGACCGTCATTAATCCGGGACGCGAATGATTTAGCGCTCGCGCGAAATGATGTGCAATCTAAATTTTTTTTCCAGCGATTATTAACTTGATTGGGCCGATTTTTTCTCCGCTCGCTTCGTCTCTCACGCTCGCGAGCCTTATGCAGAGAGAGGGTTGTGCTACCGAGGCCGACGCGGCTGCAAGATGCAAAAGCGGGCGACAGCAAAAACTCGATATTGCCTGTAACCAAGATGCATTTATGAAAATAACGCGATATTTTTTCATGTTTTATTTAAAAATAGGACGAAAATACTGAATTTTTGTAAACTAAAAGCAAATATCCCGAATATATAAAACCTATTTTGGACGCATCCAACAAGGACATCACAACACATGCGGATCGCTGAATAAAAAACAAAAACTCGAACGCTCGTGAGCAAAGCGGGCGTCATTAATCCAGAGCCTGAATGATTTAGCGTCGCACCGACTGATCCTCCTAAACGCAACGAGGTCGTCCCTCCAAAGCGAGCGAAAAAAGCAACAGAGACACAGCGAAATTAAAGCAAACGAGATGAGAGAAAAAAAGTCGAAACTGCATCAGAAGCCCGTACTGTCGAGGGCAAGTGCATGGGTGGGGGCAGAAAAACCGAGAGAGAAAGATCGCACGGCGCGCGGTCTGGCCGATACCCAAATACGCCAAGAGCGAGCGAGAGGGAAGAAGATCGCGGTCAGAGCAGAGGAGCACCGGCAGCGGGGAAGGGGTAATGATGGATAGGGGCAATTAAGCGAACCGCCCTGCGATCGCTCTCCCGCTCTCTGTCTCTTTCCCTCTGTACTGCTCCCTTTTGCTTCGCGAGCGCGACTCTATATACACACACGTGTGTGAATGCGTGCGGCGTCGGAAACCTGTATCGGCGAGTGGCTCTGTATAGGTACGTCGTCGTCGTCGTCGTCGGCAGAGTTGTCCCCCTTTAAAGGCTGCGCGTATGTACGTGAGAGCCAAGTTGGACTTGCCACCACAGACTCGCTATATGCTGGCTCCGGCGGCGGTTGCTTGACTTTGTAATGGGCCGGAATGGTGGTTATTACGAGCGAGGGGTAGCTAGGCGCACAGGGTATAATGTAGATATAGAGAGAAGCACGAGAGAATGGCTGTTGTGGATTTGTTTTGATGTGCGGGTGCGTAATGGAGGCGCGCTCGCTTTCACGGGGGACTCGAGAACAAATATGGGTATCGTCGAGGTGTTTTATGTGCCGAATCCGAAACTAAAGCCCCCACCGTCACGTCGAGTAGATGTCATTTTTATCGATCTATCAGAGGCTGATGTGCATTTGCTCTTCATTGATCGATGATTTTTTCGAAAACCGGTTAGAGTTCAATAAGGAAGTCTAATCGGCTCAAAAAGCTTTAAAATTACTTTAATTAACGGAAGTTTATAAAATTATTAATAAAGACTCGACTCTTTCAAAAATAATTCATTTGAAAGTTTCACAGGCCAAACTTCCCGACCGATTTCAGTCTAATTAGAAAGAAAGGAGATAGTCGCGAGCGAGAAAATAAGAAGCATAGGAAGGGCGTAGGCGAGATACGTCGAGATGTCTGCCTGGATATAAGATGGAGAGAGAGAAACTCGCGGGCGCGTGTCCGTTCGTCGAGAAGATTAGATCGCGAGAGGGAGAGAGAGAGAGAGCGGGCCAAGCCAGCTCGCGCGCACGCTCTTCCTTTGAGAAAGCAATCTCCTGAAATTCGAGTCTAAATAGGTACACAACGAGGGAGCATCAATTTGATTAGAGATTTCGTATATACGGGGCCCACTCCATCACGTTAATTCGAGGGAATGCCGCCGCCACCGTTGCTGCTCGACTTTCCTCGGTAGCGTGCACTCCAGCTCGCCTTATTCTTTAACAATGTCCATCAGGCCGATGCGGCACCCGTGATTATTTATCCAGCTCGAAAATGAATAATACCGAGCGTACACTTGATTGTCCTTCGTTTATCTCACATTGTTGCGCGGAGAATATTGAATCGCCCGCCGTAATTATGTTCTTCTGTTGAACGAGGACCCGCGGGATGAATGAATGGCTGAAATGAAAGTTTGGATCAACAATTTTTCTGGACTACTATCAGAAATGACGTAATGAGACGAATATCTTAAAAGAAAATGTGGAAAATTGTTAGTCTTTCGATCTATTTTTTTTCTAATTGAAATTACCCTCATGAATGATGAAGTGGCGTTAGAGTGCACGTATAACAATAGCAACACGTAGGCGTAGGAATTGCCTGCATATACGTGACACTATTTTTAATGACGATGTCCGTTTCATATCGACAAGAGTATTTCATCACTAGGCAACGCGCAGAGCTTGTACTTTGACTTTGAAGTGTGTTTTCTGACTGCACTATCGAGATTGATGAGCCTCATCTACAATCGAGCGAACCTGTCCAATCCTGTGCGGATGATCTACGAACCTACACACATTCATGAAATACGTGCTCTACTCCCGCTTTTGAAAATCAAAATCCATTATTCGTAATTAAAATATCGTTACATCAGGAATTCTGTTTTGGAAGTTCTCTTAGGGTTAGAATATTCCGTTTCTTACGAAAGAACGAAATACGGAATAACTTTTTTATCGCGTGAAAAGAAGCCGTATCGTCCATAAATTAAATACATAAGGCCTGCGCCCATAATGGTAAATTCGCTGTATAATTTATCAAACTGCGTGCGCGTACTTGTATTTCGCTTCTAGAAAAGAATGTCGTGCATACTGGACACGTATTCGCTTCCTGTTTGCCATTTTTATCATACTTTTCGACGTGCCTAACTGTTGGAACCTCACCGAATCCTCACCGCCGAGTAAAGTGCCTCTATAAATCTGGCGAGCAATAGCGTTTTCGGAGATAAAATGTAAATTTTTAATGTTAGGCTCGCGCGGTCAAAAAATTTATACGTTCACCACTCGAGAAAGTTGGGGAGTCAAGGAAATAATAGATCACGAAAAGACGCGCAGTTCCAGATACTTTTCGATCTTAAATCTTCGGATTCTGCGGCAGCGGCGCTTATTTTATAATTACCGCGAAACGCGACTTTATATTCCCCGAAAAAACCCAGAATCGCAGTGAGAAAGAGCTCGTAAATATCAGAGCCGTGAGTCGCGACGGGCGGCAGCGACAACGTCGCGCGTTTATTGAAGAACTACCTGATGGCATTTCCGGATTTTCTGATTTATGCGCGGATAATGAGTTTCGTAGTGGCCATTAACAGATGCGGTTTAACGAGGTGAATCAGAGACTGGAAGATACACAGCAAGTGGATAGAAGACGGTTTTGGTCAAACGTAAGCAGCGACGAATTCTCGATTCAAGGTATTAAAAAGAAAGAATGTAAGGAGATCGTAAAAAGAGGCAAGCCGTCATCGCTACTCTAATCTTCTATGCGCGAATAAGTCAAACCCACGTTAAATTTTATATAGCTGAGACATTGTTTGTCAGCTCGTATCGCCTTCGTATTTTATGAGGTTGCGAAGCGTTAACACGATTCATCCATTTTCGTGGAATCACAGGCTGCCGCGACTGAAACGACGGTTTTACTTGTGCACATGTAAATTGGAATATGATACGATATATTGTGTCTTCAAATCTCATTACACGAATTTCAGATACTAATACAATTTAGTTTACATTAAATTACATCCACGCATGCAATACCGCTGAAAAGTTCTATCCTCTTGCTAATTTTGTATATAAGGTCGAAACTACTGGGAATCGATTTTAAGTTTATACTAGGTACCTTCTTTTGAGATAAAGTTTTATATGGTAATAAAAAAACCACTAATTATTCAAAATGTGTCTTTGGACACGAACATGGGATTCCTTCACGAATATTTTAGACAACTGATGAAATTAATTTCTGTCTCTTGAGCTTGCAAACACTTTATTAATTTAGCGCGAATAAGCATTTTACATATCATCCAATTAACAACTGTAGTTACATTTAATTCATATACGTTAAATTTTAAACGACAAAATTAACTCGATAAACCAGTTCTCGCGACCATCTATACATCTCATTATGCGCGTGCATAACTGAGTCCGACATGGAATTGTAAATTGACTTCAACGTAATTAATGTAAAATGCATAATCGAACGTAATTCAGCTCCCTGTAGTTGCGTATAACCATGCACGTTTTTTTTTATTCGATTCCTAGTAGGCGCTATACATAAACAGTCCCTTCCTTTTATGGTTATTTCATCAGCAAAGTCGCGTGTAGAATCAGAAGACATTCCAACGGCTGATAAGGCCTGCCTTTATTTACGTCAAAAGTAGCAGCGACAGCGAGCAGCAGGACACGACCATACACACGCGAGCTCAAAATTATTTCAATTGGTGCGTCGTTATGCGGGTAATTTTTAGTATAAGCTCGCGCGACCGGATCTTAACTTTTAACGACGAAGACGAGGACGCGGGGGCATTAAACAATTTAAGAGAATGGCCTGCCCAAATGTCTGGAATGAGACTTTTTAGATTAACCTAAGAAAGGAAGAAACGAGTATAAGGAGGACGAAGACGACGAATCGTTGATCTTCGGGTTTATAGTGCCACGTGTTCTATGAAACTATTAAAAAAAGGCAAGGAGGCTGTTTTACGCGCAACGATAAAATATAAGTGCTACTAAACACGTGAAAGCTTTTTGAAAGCGGTAGTTAAATGTGGCAAAAACGCCGTTTCGGCTAATGCAAAATTACAATAAACGATTAGGTTCAATCTTTATTTGTATTAGGATGCGTAATTAATGTGCAATGTATACGATTGCTTATATATTCATTTTTCAATCTGAATTTATCCATTGTCCAGTGAACCGTGGAAATACAAATTGTGGAATATTATTCTTGCTATAATCTATTAACCAACGGACATCGAGCCAATAACCGGAAAGGCGTTGGAGAGGAAGAAAATCCTAACGTAAGTATTTCAATATTATCCCAGGAGGTAGCAGCAGCAGCAACGTACATTATTTTGCGGTTTTCTTCAATATTAGCGTGGGAAGCACCGACCACGGCACCAAGAGGATGTGCACGTGCTACTGCGAGCGATTCAATAAGTGATTTTCACAATACGCAGATCAATTGAACAACGCGCCACCGCCTTTTCTAGAAATCCATAGGCGAGAAAGAGCGGAAGGGGAGGCCAAGGTGAAGTTCAATTTACCTAACCAACATCGCGAAACCGCGATCTCGGCGACCACCGTTTTAATGACTTTTCCCAGAGAGACAGAGAAAGAGAAAGACAAGGGGAGAGATGAATAAGTGCGCGAGCGAGCGAGCGTCGTGTAACGTGCCTTTGCTCCGCTCGTGTTCACCGAGCTATAATTGCTTTTATGGTATCGAAGATTGTGTCGAATAAAGCGCTGTTACGCGCTCGACTTTTTCGCTTTTTGTACTGCAGCCGCACACTTGTATAGAATTGTTGTATAAAACGTTATCGTTACTATTGAGCTTTATACGTGTTTCAATAGAGTTTAACAAATTTTTCATTGCGGTTTCCTTTCCAGGTTAAAATAACATATTATAATTATTGATTCATATTGAAATTGTTTATCCCATATAAAAGAAATTTAAATAAATTCCTTTCTGACGGTTTCTTCATTATTTATCTCGTTCTTATACTGAATAATTTGAATTTTATTGATTTTAAACATATATTTAAATCAATACCGTTCAATCGTAAAAGATAAAACATACTTTAAACTATCACGCATTAATGTTAATAATAATTAATTCCTTTGATTCGTCTAAAATCAACAAAGAGAAATTTAATCCAAACAATTATTATATGAAAA
This sequence comes from Cecidostiba fungosa, assembly GCA_900474305.1. Taxonomy (NCBI): domain Eukaryota; kingdom Metazoa; phylum Arthropoda; class Insecta; order Hymenoptera; family Pteromalidae; genus Cecidostiba; species Cecidostiba fungosa. The sequence goes on along the minus strand of UCOJ01000181.1, from coordinate 24,149 downwards.
TCACGCATTAAATAAATGTATATGCTGCATTCAGATTAATTTACTCGCAATCGCAGAACCTGGTATACGAATCAATAAAAAGTAATTCATACATATATAATTCATACAGCAACTCCAGCCTTGTACCCTCACGCTAAGAGAAAGCGACTACCCTCGGAAATTTGAGCCCGCGACTTTGCGCAAACGAAGAAGAATCGCTTAATAATCTCAAGGCCTGGTGCGCGAGTCCACACATAAACCTACGCTCCATCCTTTTCTCCATCAATAAAAGAATTACAAAACCCTCGCACCAGCCAACAACAACAACAGCAAGAGCGTCAAGAGCGACGTTTCAGGCCGTGAGATTTTTCAAAAAAGTCCCCATTAAATTTCACGCTCAAGTGTCATCTCTGGCGCGCTCGCATGCGGGCCATATTCCTGCGTTGTACACGCAGAGCGCTCGAGGCGCACTTGGCCGTCTCGATTACAATCGAGTCACGGCGGACGCGGCCGCGTGTACGTACATATATAACGCGCGCGAAGACCGCACAATGAAGCGAAGCGACGCTATACGGAGAGGGAGGGAGAGAGAGAGAGAGGCTGTGCGTGCACGAGAGCCGAGGGCCCATTAAACGTCCGAGCGATCGCCCGACTTCGATTAGCTCGCTTGAGAGGCAACAGAGAGAGAGATGGAGAGTCTCGCGGATATTGCACCTTCGCGCCTCGCGCAACGAATTATAATGCTCTTTTATCATATTACGAAGCGAGGGAGAACCTAGTCGTGCGTGCAATCGTCCCTCTCCCTCAAAGTCGTCTTATGCTTCTTCTTTGCACGGAAGGCTTATTTTTCTGCCTCAATTTTGCGTGTAAGCAAGATTCAACTTCTTCCTCACGACGTCTGACTTGGTTTAACTGTTTACGAGAACTTGTCGTGATTTATCTTGAGACATTTTACATTTTTTGATCTATGAAATAAATCTTTTACAATAACTTAATATTTGAAAATGTAATAACTTACATCAATGATGTATTTTTAGATTTAGAGCAAGCGAAAAACTCGAAGCACACCGTGAGCGTAGACAATCCATATTTATTCCAAGTCATCCTCGTAGAAGAAAAGCGTTCAGAGCTGAAAACATTAAAAATTAGTTTTGAAAAAATACTTGAATGAAAAAGAATATATATCATTCTAATAAAATAGGATAGATGAGATGACAGAGTTTAAATAGAATGATCTCGGCAAGAAGAAAAGAACATTCAATCAGCGTGTCATCTAATTTTCACTATGTATACGACGCATTTTTCACAGTTTAGACTGCTTAAATTTTTTTCTTTTAATCTCGCATGCGATGCTCTGTTAAGCCGCGCTCTTTATTACGCTACATAGAGGACAGAGAAAGAGGAGGCAGAAAGAGAAAGACCTTTTAACTCTTTACTTCTGCCTGCTTCTCCTTCTCTCTTGCACACGTGGGCGTTTTCTTGTATTCTATACAGAGCTAAGACCTACTCGTGGTCTGCATCGTCGTCGTAAAGCCGAACCAAAGAAAGAAAGGAGGATGGAGAGAGATTTATTGTACTCATGACAATGGCGAACAAATACGTATAATTCGTAGTATCATTCATTGAAATAAAGTTATTATAAAATAATGGAGTTGGGATTTGATTAATAGTGGCGTATTGTTTATTATATGAATAGTAAGTAAGCTCATTACAGAAAAAAATATCACACAAAATTTAAAACCAGTCCAGTGAAAAATTCCAGTTAAGTTAAAGAGTTTGAATGTGTCTTCAGTTATTTTCAGTTATAAGTCGAAATATATCAAGCGCAGAAGTAATTTGATTGAAAGCAGAAGTAGCAACAAATAATCCAGATCGAGGGAAAAAGGTACGGGGTTACCTGAAAGAAATAAGGTAAAAATTAAAGATCCGTGGTCGAGTGAAATAGCTGTGAGAACAATGAGCCAAGAAGGCAGCCTCGGCGATGCTCAATCTCTCGCCTTCCATGAAAGTAGAGAAAAGAGAAGCAAAAGAAAAGCAGGGAAAAATAGGAACGTCGGTGAGAGAGCTGACACCGACCACCGTCAGTCGTGAGTAGGGAATTAATATTAGCTCACGCGACCGCACGCCTCTCCGGCGTGTGTAGTATCTTGTCCGCGTAGCCGATGGGATTTATTAAGGCCGACCCCGTGATGGATGCCATCGAACATCGCTCTGCCGTCTACCTGCGCGCGACCAACCTATTGAATTTTTCCTGTGCGCGGACTACGAATCACGAGATGAGCAACTCGCGGTGGCGGCAACGGCAGCTCATTGTCTTCGGCAATTGTACTCAGCGGCGGCTGCTTTCTTCGAGAGAAGAAGATGAAGGAGCGATGTTGCGGTTCATTGTTTGACTGCAAGCGCGATTGATAACGGGTGTATTGGAGCACGAAAACAGCTTGTTTCCGCACGCAGTTTTGATGAGCGCATTTTTAAAGCACCATTGTCTGATTTCGTTCGTGATAGCATTTACGTTATTGTGTTTGTCTAATTGATATTTTTACTACTACAATCGAATGTTCATTAAGCTACGAGAAGAAAAGAAAATGGGAATTTCGTCCGATTAAAAACGTATTTTCCAATGAAAGCAAATACAGATGCTGTCTCAAACAAGAACGTCCGACTTGATGCAACAAACCTAATTGAGCACTGCTACGAAATTTTTATTCGTCGTCTATTCTCTTTGGTATTTTCCGCGATTTGCCCGTGAACATCCATATTTTATTGCGATCGACTCGAAAAGGAAGCGAGTTCCACGACAAAGAAGCAAAGAAGACATAAAAGCGAAAATATTCTGGTCCAAGAAAGAAAAAGAAAAAGAAAAGATGAAAGGGTCAAATGAACACAACAGGCAGAGAAAAGATGTCGCGTTCTGCTCGGTTCTCGCTTTCTGTATCCTGAAGCACGACAGATTAAACGCGTTTCAGCTGCACGGCAAAGGCTTTAGCCCTATCTCTCTTGTTCTCTTGCTTCCATCCATGGTGTATCGATATACAGACAGTATAGAATAGGAGAGAGAAGAGGAGGAGAAAGCTCGGAAGCGCGAGCGAGATAAGCGAGGATCGTGTTCAAAAGTACAAGAGCCATTCTAGCGACGATGGGAGAGAAGAGAGATGGAGAGAGGGAATATCTGCAGCCCCCGTAACTCGATCGGGATGTAATTGGTAAATCTACGTGGAAAGGCTATTGTCGAAGTTGGAGCAATCGGCGCAGGAAGGTCGTCCTCCCGTACTCGTCGTCTTCCTTGTCGTCGTAGTCGATTCAACGACACGACTCTCTCTGTCTCTCTCTCTCCTCTTTCTCTCTTTTTACCCATATACATTCACGGATGGCGACACGAACTTCTTTTTTCACTCGGGTAGTAGTGCCTTTTTTCATCCCCTTTTCATTCGCTTCTTTTTTGGGATGCACTTGCGAAAGGCGAGTAGTTTTAAGGGGACCACCAAGCGAGTACTTATGGTCAAGGATTAAAAAACCTATACTTGGATTGAGCATAAAGGATTTATGTATCTTGAAAGTTTTAATTTTATCAAAATAGTCTAAGAATAAAATAAAAACATTAAAAAATATTAGGCGATTGCAAAGATCTGAATTAATGTAAAAAATAATTATTTAAAAAATTTAAGTTCTATTTATTTGCTTATCCATTCTCAGATTAGTCACAATCAACTGTACAAATCGAAGAGGCAACCAGTATACCGCGACTGACGATCAGTTAAATGACAGAAAACGAACGACAGAGCCATCAAAGAGGTCCACCATGAGAAAATAAAATCCATGGACTTGAAAAGAGGAGGAAAACGTGTTAGCTTGCACACAAATACGGGCTTGCCTGTACACACACCTTCGCGAAAGAGAAAAAAAAGGTGAGACAAGATTAAGGAAAAGAGGGAGAGAGACAAAAGTGGATAGAAGAGTCGTGGCACTGCAGTCGAACGTCTACAGCGACCAAACGACTATCTACTTATCAGCAATCTGTGACAAGTTGGCGTAATGAGGGCTCCGTCTTTGTGGAGGAGAGGGAGAGCAAGGAAGGCCAATTATCGAGGCCCAGGCTTCTTCACCCGTGGACTCTCATCTCTCTTTTCCTCTCTCTTATTCTATCTTTTACCTTGAGTGCCAATGTAGGAGCAGCCTCTGTCTTAGCTTGTCCTCCTTGCTGACTTTCTCTATCTTTCTCATTTTTTCTTTTGCTATTTGCCTCCGTGCTTTCTTGCTTGACTATCCATTCATTGCATTAAATCTAGGAAAGGTAAATTTGTATTAGAAATCTGCTGTTATAATTCAAAAATAACTGCAAATAAACAACACAAAACATTATATTAAAGATAAAACGTCATATTTTAAATATAAAATATTAAATCAATGCTTAAACAAATATACTCCGTAACAAATTTACAGCCAAATAAAGCTATCAATCCATGGTCTGATAAATTATCCGATCAATCGATCAAGCAGTATCCCTCTATCTTTGAGCCACTACCTTCTCTTACCTATCTCGCATTTACACCCACTATATCGCTCACTTACTACTTTCTTTTGACAGTAAAACCTTCCGGAGATCCATTTATAAAAGAGTCATATCAAATATTTTACTAAGACTTCAATTCATTAATTCTCTTTTGAAGAAATAACTGACCAAAAATCAGGTCAATCTTTAAATTATACAAAATTTGAATGGATACTTTATAGTAGTCACATTTGATTGTTATATAAATAAATATTTTGTAAATCCAAGAGCAATATTAGAAAAAAAATGTTACCAATTTATAGTTCCATAGTTGCCGGCTTTGTCTTTGCAATGATATAATAGATGGGACTAAAGCTGATTGCTGCATTTCCATAAAAGAGGTGTTTAAATGAAATGCTCTAACGATATGGAGGCAGCTGCATATGAATATACGTAAAGCATATTAGTTCGACCACTTGAAGAAGTTTTGCATCAACCAATGTTAGCTTTGGATAGCACACGATCATGTAGCTCACTGCTTACACCTGCAATGACAAATTAATGTGACTCAAGAACATAAAAATTAGTATCCAATGGAGTGTATTAGCAACAGCGACCTCAAATTTCGAAAAATCATTTCCCTTCCCGCCCCCCTTACTGTACATACATAAATAGCCAACTGTAAAAAATAACCAATAATTTGTCGATTCGAATTGACCTACGACACATTTGTTTAATCTTTCATTAATTGAATAAACTCGATCGAATGGCAAAAAAGTCCATACAAACCAACTATTGATACACCATACACCCAACAAACGTTGACGGACGTCATTCCTCCTGCCAACATCAGCCTAGCGCCGCAGAACGCGCGAGGTCGCGAAACGCTTGCCGTACGACGGTTGGCCCCCTCCCCCCCTCTTCGAATACGAAATCTGCAACTTCGCCGACACACTCACAGAATATAGACAGCCGAAAACTGAAAAATTACTGATTCCATATCTCTCAATCGAAATGCATGCATATCCGCAGGTCTGTTATTGGACTAAATCCAAACCAGCCATTTTTCCCGCCGAAACGATAAAAATTACCTCCCGATGCTCCCGAGTGCTTACCTCCTCCTTCGTTGGAAAGTTGAGAATTCTCAGATTGATCTTGAAGCATAGTGTGCAACGAACGACGAAGAATCAGCAGTCCGGCAGAAAAAAACTCCATACTCGACCTGCACTCGATGTTCTCGCGGTGACCGCTGGTCGCGAACTGATAGATCGAGCGCGACCGTTACTCATCCCCTTTGACGTTCGAGCGCCATCTTGCTAAAATATAAAAATCCTATTTTCTCGCGGGCCAAACCGGAAGTTGGAAGCCGTGAATTTTCTCGTGCAAAAAGTGTCAACGTAGGCACTGAGATTTCTCTAATAGATAATTAGTCTCGTATAACAAGGATCTCTAATAGATAATTAGCCTCGTATAACAAGGACGGAAAAAATCCTACTTTGCGCGGCAAAACTATGGCAAAATCGATGAATCTCGAACCGGAAGTAGCGAATTTTTATGTCCCTCGGAAGCTCGGAACGACCTGTGCGTCGCACCAGGTATCTTATTTTATGCTCGGAAAAAATCTCTGTCAACGTAAAGAAGAAAATTCTACCTGCATTTTAGCGAAAAAGCATAAAAATCCTTTGGTCAATAAACGGTCGAAAATAGAGGGCGCAAGAGAGGCGCCATATTTAGTCGCCGCGGCAACCGCCAACCCTCCCCCTCCTCCCTCCGCGCAGTTACTCGCGGGAGGTCGAAGGAGTAGGAGATTGCAGGGGAAAAAATGCATCGCAGGTACAGATACGGCGACGGAGATGCTGCTGGAGTCGGCGCCTATTATATACATCATCGCACTCTGGTGAGTGATAATGCTTATTTCTATGTGATCTGTGCAAGGTATTAAAAGTTTCGCGAACAATGTTACGTAACTTTGACGAGAAAATTTCGTAACGGTTTTTTGCGAGTGCCGGGCATTTTTATGATCCTTGCAAATCGAGTAAAGCGCGGCGAAGGAGATTACGTTAGTCTTGGAGTTGATGTCCAGGTCGCCGGACCCCGGTGGAATGATTTTTTTCAATTTTATCATTTTTGATATTTATAATGGATATTCAGTGCCAAGCACTGTGACTTTGTATAACGTAAGAGGTATTAATTTTAATCGTTTCACACGTACTTTTCGTCTAGAAAATTCGTCGTTTTGCACACGACCAAAAGAGGAATAGTAAAGGTGCAACCGTCAACTTAACCATGTTACCCTCCCCCCCTACTTCGCGGATATTCACTCGAGAGGGTCCGTTCGTGATATATACGGTGCGGACAAACGCATTGCAGTTTTTGCGCTACGGCGGAGGGGATGATGCACCAGGTGCAGTCACTATACTTGGTGGACGCAGGACGACGGGGAAGCCGGTGCACCAGGAGTCGTTACTTCCTGATGGTGGGTGAATTTTTTTTTTCTTATATTTACTAGATTTTGGTAATAATTATGGTCTTGTGAAATTTTTTAATTATTATACGTTATATTAGTTTTTTGTTTGGCAGCTCAAAATTGCAATCGATATGCAAGTGGTAACAATACTTTGTACCGACAATTCTTTTATTTTATTTATTTTATTTTGTGCCATCTTCATGTCTTTGAATATTTTTTGTGACCGAAATCACTATTTTAAATTTTATTTCAACAGGAAAAATCGGCACGTTCCCTGATCGATGCGCTATATCTTTCGGAAGGCGCCGACATTTTTGAGAATATGCAGTCCTCACTTGCCGAACGATTTTTGCCGGCGAGAGTGCAACAGAGTCGGGTTTTGGTGAGCTAATAACTTCGATATTGCCATTCTTTTCTAATTTTTATATTTTTTAACAAAGACTGCGGATTGTTTTTTTTTTTTACTTTTACGACTGATAATTTGAAATATTATACTTGAAACTTTTGAATTTTTCCCCTGAAACGTTACGAATACTGCGTTAGCATCAGGCGCCTGAGCAGTAGACTCACTTTTCTAATTGAAATATTTGCGAGTGAGAGAGAAAGCCGGGGAGCTATACCCGGACATGAGCTATCAGTCAGCTCGCGCGCGCACAAAGGATGATTTGTCAGCCGAAACAAATCTTAGATTAACCAAAGCAGTAGCGCGGGCAAGGCAGCAAGAGAAACCACGGACGAGACTCGGGCTTTTGTCCCTGCCAGTGCAAGGCCACGGAAGGATATATTATGAGCTGGTGCGTGCGTGCAGCAGCGAGACGCTGTCCCCCGTATATAATGCAGCGGCACTGCGTAGGCTATATATACAGAGGTATATACCTAGCCAAGCAAACTGCCTGGGCACACAACACACATGTATATCTCTCTCTCTCTGCCTCTGTACAGTGTGCGTGTATGTATGTGTGTTTGCATGCGCTTCTCGATTCTCGCGCGTTCCGTGACGCTGATATGCACTCGCGCGAATCGATACACACGGCTTGGCCTGTGTAGCCACGCCAGACAGAAGGGGAGGCACTGTTTGAGCAGCAGCGCAGGCGAATGTTCCTATATGCTCGTCTTATATTATATATGTCTGCGGCTGCCGCGGTGAGCCGGTCGTGTCGCGTACCCGGGAATTTCGCGCGAGGGGCGAGAGCAGTGCAGCATGCACTCGAGCATCGTGTATACGTTTATTATTTTTTCTTCATATGTGAAGGTCATTGCTGGGAAACAAAATTATGGAGTTTTTCGGGGCGTAAGTTTGCGGTCAGCTTTTTTCTCTCACCGTAGTCGGTCGCAAAATAACAATTTGGTTTATGTTATATACTCACGCTCCAGATAGATAAAGGGCGGTGTATAATGTAATTGAAAGGGGGAATGGTATACTGGGAAGCAAAGTACGCAAACCAGTGGTATAAACTAGCGTCATCGATTATAATGATGTATAGACTCTAGAGTCTACTCCATTACACTAACAGAGCGCGCACGCTGAATTCGTATATACGTACCTTCGTCGATAATCTGCAATACGTCGCGAGTTATATAATACCAGCAGTTATACTTCATGGATTATTTAAATTGCTAACTCTAATATTTATTTTTACAAGCTTTATAGGCGTGGAAAAAACAAGCACGTTCTCTCTCTCCCTTTCTGGCTTGGACTGATTCAGAGCTCGCAGGCTCTCTCGTATTCTCGGCGGCGCATTAAGTCCTGCTGATCAAAGGGAAGCTGGCAGCGCCTGCTGCTGATGCTGCTGCGAAAGGAGTAGAGTACGGAGAAGATATCCGCGTGCGTCGTCCTCCTTCTCCTCCTACGGCTATGCTATACACGAGGCACTTGCGTCGGCGTCATGAGCTCGCTCTCGGGTCCAGAGATGAGAGAGAGCAAGAGAGGCAGAGAGCATCAGAGGCCGCTTGATGGATTGCTTCGGCGATATCTCGCCGTGTTCCAAAGTGATTGCATATCTCGCTGCTCATCTCGCCTTCGATGAAGATCGATCGACGGCCATTAAAGCCGCTACAAATCTATATGCGCCGCGCCGCTCGAGATTTGCATGCGAAGGAGGAGGCGGAGGAGCAGGCCTCCTATCCGTGAGATCGCGAGCGTAATTAGATCAGTCGATACCTCATTCGGTCGACAATGGAATTAATACCAGCGTCTTGCCTCCTTCGCTCTGCTCCCTCTTTTTGCAGTACATGGTCTTCTTGTTTCTCCAGCGTCCGTTTAAACTGTAGCAAAGTGCGACTTTGTTTTGTATACAAGAGAAACGTATCATTCTATTCCGCGCATCATGTAGCGTTTAATAACTACTCCAGCGCCGCGTTGAGACTTTTTCCGTGCACCGGCATTCCAAGTCCTCCAGCACTTTCGTCGCTCTCAGAAGCTACTCTCCCGGCGCGTAACTCGCATTTCCAGCGCAACAATATAATGCGGGCCGTGCAAATTTTACGCTGCCGCGCGCAGTTTCTTACTTAGCTAGAGCGCGAGCGCAGGTTTTACGACAGCAACTGCACCGGTCGAGTCATTAGTCCCTCGACGGCTCATACATATATATGTATATAGACGTGCCGCGGTTAATATTCTCTAGATACATCCCGAATGCGAAAAAAGCCTGCCGGTAATAACACACGCGCCTAACTAGCGGGAGTACTTAATTCCTGAAATATTTTGCTCGCGCCGCTGCTGTTGCGAGGCGAAAATGAAGCCGCTTCTCCGGAAGGCAAAAAAGCCACAGCAGTTGGCGAGAAAATGCGAGTAGCGCTTCTCGTGTCTCCCTTTTCCGCCTCTTTGTGCGTTGCTTTTCTTTGCGTGCGTCAAGCATTGCAGCCGTATGTACAATGCCGCGATGCATCAACTACACCGTGTGAATATCGGCCTGTATACGAGGTGTCGCAGCTTTCGCGAGTGACAGTTTGTATGATTTGCCCTATTGGTATACTAATAATGTATACGCGTGAAATCAGCTATATCGGAAGCTTTCATACCACAGACAGGCGGACAGCTCTTGTCACGAATCTAGATTCTGGGACCCATTTCAAATGTTATATAGAATCCGTTTAAAACGAATTACTCTTTTAATCGTATTAATCGCGTCGTTTGCATCAAAAGCCTGTCATCGTTTATGAGACTAAAGTTACAAGAAGCTAGGATATCGCAAAAAATCGACACCTCCCCACTTGAAACTTTGGCCCTTATTGGCTTACCAGAGCTTTCTATTCTCTAGCGATTTCGCCAGCAGCTCAGTCGTATCAGGCATCTCGCGGGAGCCGCCGGTGGCGTCTTCTCTCCATCGCTGCAGGCAAGCCCGGCATGAAACACGCAGTCGAGAACGTTCGCGACTGTAGCGCAAAAGATTTTCGATTGTCGAGGGCAAATATTTGCGCGATGGTACCGCCCGCGCGCGCCTCGAGCTGTAAATCCCCATCGACAAGAGAGAGAGAGAGAGAAAGAGAGTGAGCGCGAAGGGACTTTAAGGCGCCTCGCGCGTTAACCACATTTTCGAGTCTTTAGGAGCCTGGATAAACATGAAAAGGAGTGCAATGCAAACGGCTTTTCACGAGCTCCCGGCGCGCTCGCGAGTCCATGCGGGAATGCCGTAAAAATGGAATATTCATTTTACGGCTTAATAAGCGGATTCGAGCTGCTGCTGCTTGGCTGGTCATTTTGTCTGGGTATACGGCATTTTCAGCTGCCCATTCCGACTTCCAAGCTCCACACTTGTTTCTCGTTTTACAATTTCTCAAAACGTACTTGCACTTTGTCAAATTTCTTTATCGATATAAGATCCATTGTACTGTGCCATTGTACTTGCGAGAATTGAGTTATGCAAATTAGAGCCGCCCTTATATAAAAATGAAAGTTTTGACAATTCAAAGCCAAGCTATAAATTGCGGCGGTATAAATAGGCATTAGGGATCCGCGAAATTAGCATTCACCGCTTATTATCTCCCCCAGCGACCATATGCCCCGAATAAATCCGAGACGTTCGGCTCTCCAAGGTATAATTTGAAAATGTATCATCCGCAGTTTCGGTACTCGAGTTTTTAATCCTGATGGCTAATTTCCAGAAGACGATATAAAATTATTATCGTACCTCTCTGTAAAAATCGTTCAGCGAGAAAACTGTGTCACTCGCATCAATATTATAACTTAGCCGCACGATAAGTAAAGCAAATTTGAACAACTTGGCAAATTACCATATTTACCTGCCATCGGGACGTATAAACATCCCGATATACGATACCGCGTATGTTAAAATAAAAAGCAAGAAAAATAGTTGCCATTCTATGCAGATATTCCGGCAATACGCTGCTATAATGCTCGTACATATTTACGGCATACAAACAAGCATTAGGCCGAGCCCTTTGGGGAAATTAATATTCACCGCTTATTATACGCGCGCATATCCGAGAGCGAAAGGAGAAAGAGAAAAGAGCGCATGCACGGGCATCAGCGATCATTTTAAAGCGGCCGCTCTCGGAATATTGTGTCTCCTGGCGTAATGTATTCTTCGAGAGATTTTCGATTAGCAAACGGAGAGCGAGTCTGCGCGTGAGAGGAGAGGGTGGAAGCATAATCTCGTCTCCGGGGAATCGCACTCTCTGTCGCGCGCGATAATCTAAATGCACGTGCGCGCATAATGAGCCTAACGCTCGCAGCTGTTTCGTACCCGGTCAATATTCTCTCCTTCTCTCTTGGGCAAATTTAAAATGCTTATCGATGCCTGCTACTCGATACTCGCCTGCTTCGCGGAACAAAACGTATCGGCGCTATCTCCCAGGGCTCTTGCCGACGTTATATATATACCTAAGTACTTCTTCTCCGTAGCTGTAGCGGAGCACACCTTCGTGTGTTCCTTTTTCGTATATAATACACCTACCTTTCTTGTGCGTGCAGCAGCCGACTGAATTTTTCCAGAGCCACGCAGCGTCGCTTTTTTCCGAGATTCCCCGAGCTTTTTTCGCTCTTTTATGACTCCGGGCGGCTGATTCGCCTATCTTTTACTTAGCCAGCCTGCAGATCCATTTTTCCGAGACCGGACGATACTGTACGCCGGTTTCTCTCTCTCTCGGGGTTATCTTCTCGCACGAGAGTGGATCCCATCGACGCGAACCCTCACTCAAATGCCTACTTGAATTTTTGCTTTCTTCTGTAAATGCTTGCGAGGCTTTAATCGGAAATGGATATTCCATAAATTCAAGAGTCGAACGCGGGAACCAGGCTACTTTTGTCGTGGCAAAAAGTGCTCGCATTCTTCATCATTTTCTTCCTAATAATTATTATACCGATGTATACATCTATTTTTCCCACAGTATACCATCGATTTGCCAGCTCTCAAACACCTGCTTCCAGTCTATAGATTCGCTCGCGATTAGAGCAGCTCGGCGAGAGACAGAGATGAAAACAATCGCGCCAACGCATCCCGCAATCATCGAGGATGTATAATACTCACCTGAATGCGTTGTCGTCGTCGTCACCAACGCCTCTCAAGCTTATTTTCTCATAAGTTCCGCTCCACTTACGCGCGCGAATAATAACGATAAGCCGATGTTCAGTTGCAGCTGCAGCAGCCTTTCTATCGCGCGCGTGACGCGTATATGCCCGAGGGTCGGATAAAAAGCGACTAGTGTACGTGTCTCGAAGGCGTATATAATATAAGTTTTTTCTAGTTTACGATTGCAGAGCGCAGAAAAAAAACAGCGTAGAAGCGGGAGGTTCGCCTAAGTGGTTCGCATCGTTGCGGGAACAACTCGTTGCGCCTTTTTCTCGCTGCGCGAGCTCGGAGACAAGTTTGTGTAACGGGGCTCTTGCCGTTATGTGCACTGCGCCTGGATATATGTACCTACGTATACGCGCGTATAATTATATGCGCGAGATTAGCGCGCGCGATTGCTCCGCTTCTTTTTTGCGCGCGTATGTATAAGAGCGAGAGCGAGTTTGCACTCGTTACTGGTCGCCCCGGAAAAAGGAGAGGGACTTTTTTACTTTTTTCGGTCGAGAGAGAGAGAGCGGGTTCTGCTGTGAGAAGTGCGAATATGTCCAGCCTTTTTTCCAACCGCTCTAATGAAGCGATCTGCGACGCCGTTATAGTGCACGTATACAGAGCTCTCCCGCAGGATTGATTGGACAGTCGCTGATTATATGGGAGATTGAGCTTGGCGATTAACGTAGATACGGTTTTTCCGAGCTGCCCCTGCTGTCGTATTTCTGAGAAAGCGGTACTATATCTGCGGCAGCGGGAGAGACACTTTTTGCCGGGAGGAAATTGGAAATTATGATTGTCACACCCCGCTCAAACTTCAATCACTCGAGAACCAGAGCGAGACTCGATTGCAAACTGTAAAATGAATTTTATTTGTCAAAAACATCGGGTTTAAGCTGATGGAAACTCGTTTATCAAGGAAATCCAATTTCAGTCCGTTATGCGCATATTGAAATTTACATCGACTCGAGAATACGAAACAATCACGCATGCGAAATCCTATTACTATTACACGAGAGATATAGCACATTCGACAATTCCGCATGTACATATCGTCCTCTTGTAAAACAGATTACACCATTGACCCAGATTTTTTTCGCGAGTTTTAAGCGTTTAATTACTGCGCTCGGCGCAGCCCTTCAGCTGTTTTTTACTTTTAATTTTTTCATTCTCATTCTTTCGCGCATCCGCACAACACGTGTCGCGTGTGTGCCGGCTGCGCTGAAAAAGGAGGAAAACAAAAAAAAAATCCGGCCACGCTGGGAAAGTTGAATTTTTGCGCGCGTTGAAAATAATGGGGGAGCCCCGGATTCGAACGCTCGCTTTGTGTCAGTTGCAGGCTGTACAATAACCGGCCTGGTAAAACTCGGAAGTATACACACGAGGCGGCACACACATACACAAGGCGCGGATAGAAACTATCCGCGAATTTTACAAATGGCTGCTGCTGTTACTGCTGCAATCGATGAAATTGCACGTTGACATCTATACACAAAAGTCTCGTGCGACACGTATACCGACGCTATTTGCCTTTTTATTCGCGCGCATATATCGGCGACAATGACGCTTTTGTAACAAAAGAGCTTGAAATGAGCGAGAAACGCGTATCAGCAATTTCGCATCAATGGATACCGCGGGAATTTCTGGCTGAACCTTAAAAAAAAATGTTTATTTCACGCGCATCGATATTGGAAATTGTGATTCCGCTGCGAGCACATTAAGTTTCCTCCTTTTCTAGAAAAATAAATAAACATTTGCCCGTGCGAGCGTAATGAATTCGCCATTAACGGAGAGTTATCGTAGGAGGAATATGCATCGCATTAACTTTTTGTCAGAAAAATAAAATCTCTCCCGTAGCCAATTCATGAGTAATTATGCTCGAAACTTAATTTCTTAATAAAGGTATATGCGAAGTTGGGCAACGCGCGCGAAATGTCCGCTTAAATTATATTAAACCCGTAGCCGAATTATACTCTGGGCGTGAACGGGTCATAATTTTTAGTTTCATTTGCAGCAGCACCTTTGCTTTTCATTATGCACTGCAGGAATTCGCGTGCGCCTTTTTCGAACATAATTTAGAAGCATCGTTATTAAAGATATCTCACTCTCGTATCGGAATTCTAATTCTTGGCCGTTCAATATAGAGGAAAAGGGAGCAAAAAATCAGTGTTAATTTATTGTATTCGATGGCGGAGATACTTTTGCTAATAAACATACATGAGAGTTCGGCCGCAAGGAAAAAAAGAGGGCAACAGTTTTTTTCGATGATTCATTTTAGACATCGTAAAGATGCACATTTTAATTCCAGACGTCGAGCGCACGGCTCGATATTAAATACTTGAATTACAGTTGGCGATCAGGAGTCGGCGGCGGGGCGCACACGCAATAACAACACGAACGCATGTATCAGCGCAGTAAATTTCCTCGGACGCTGGAGCGCGAATCGCGCCATTCCACATAGATAGCCATCCAGCTGGATCTCTTCGGCCCCGGCATTCCCGAATTTCAACATGCAAATTATAACACGCATCGGCGGCGGAGCGATGTTTTTCCTGCTGATGATACGTCTCGAATTTCAAATCAGCACCTCGGCTGCATCTGCCGATAACCCCGAAAATTCATCGCCGGGCTTATCTGGCTCGGCGCAGTCGCCGTATACCAAAACATGGCTGCGCCGACTCGCTCGCTGAAGCGGTTCCTGGTCCCGCTGCCTTATAATTTACTCGGCTGCGCTCAGGCCCGAGATACATCATTTGCCGAGCGCGAGATGGATACGGCGCAGCGTCTTCGGAGCACCGTGTGATTAAAAACCGCGCGCTGCTGCTGCTGCTGCGGCAGTATCGCGAGTAGCAGAAGAAGGAGCTGAGAAAGAGGAGAGTCGAAAAGAGCGAGCACCTTGCGCGCGTGCGTAAGCTCGTTTGCGTACGAAATATGACGGGGAAAATAAATTTGGCGCGTATCTCGTTCGAGGCGCGTCTGGGCCCTCGATATAAACGAGGATCCCGCAGTCGCAGTCGTGGTCGTCGTCGCCGCTGGTCCCCGAACAGTCTCAGTGAGCGAAAAAAAAGAAGAGGACCGAAGAGATAAAGAGGGAGCAGCAGCCGGAATGAGAGAAAAAGGAATAAGGCTGCAGCGGAGGAGCCGAGACTGACTGAGCGAGAGAAAGCGAAAGGACGCGGAAAAAGTAAAAAACAAGCGGCTGCGGCGCGAGGACGGTTCTTTTAATTAGTCGGAGGTGTGAAGAGTCGTGAGCGAGTCCGTATATACGTATACACTATAGCAGCTGTGTATTGCGTGCTTCGCTCACGGCAGCGCCCGAGTATAGCTCGAGACTCGAGAGAGATAAAACCGGGACTCCGGTGCCCCTACTCTCTTGCTCTCTTCCTCGTCCTTTTCGCAACCCAGAATGCAGAACGCATAGGCGAAGAAGGAGAGACGGAGAAAGAGCAAGAGAGAGAGAGAGAGAGAGAGGCCTCGGGGCCGCGCCTCGCGATCGTCGACCGACGGCAGCAGCAGGCTTCTGCATCAGTGCCTGGCTTCGCCTGCTATATACTGCCGGAGACGCGAACCGGTTTCTCATTCTTGCTCTATTGAAATTCCGAGCGTTATATGTGCGCAGCTCGACGGGGAGAGGACTACTTCGTGGAGCGAGTGACCGCCTATAGGCGCCTACGCCAGATGCAGCATATACCTGCGCTGCTGCCGGTGTTATCGTCCGCGCTCCCTGCGGTCGAAGCGTTTAGATGGGAAATGCGCGTCACGGACTATTTTTGATCGACCGCTGTCTTTATATAAGCTTTTTTAGCCGGGATCGAAATAGTGCAGGCCCGTTACTGCAGATCGAGTCGTTGACCACGGTTGCTGCTGAGCATATACCTCGATTTTTATAAAACCTGATGTAGCCTCAATTCTCCTGCGGCTCCTCCCCGCAAATCGTGAGATTTTCTCTCCACCGAAATTTTCCACTTTCTGTAGCGTGTATTATACTCTGTGCTATATAGCGCAGGCGAATCGAGGCTACCGGAGGATGAAGGATCGAGGTTATACTTGTGCGGATGTTGGAAGATTTTTGATCCTTCGAATAGCGGCAACAGCAGCAGTGCCGAGGCCGAGCCTATTTAAATATACGTATACGCGAGCGTGTGTGTATCGATTCGACCGACTTCGTGACTACGTCCGCGTGTCTTTGTCGCGGATATCATGCAAATGGTGCTGCTGCTGCGGCTTTTGAGGGTTTGCATAAATAAAGCGCGATTATGTCTTGCCGCGGCTTTTCCTGCCACGGCCCCGTGCACACCGGAAGACGCGGATTTCTCAAGTGTATGTGCATACATAGCATCCGGCTGGATTATTTTTTCAAATTGCCGCGTATATAATACACGCGCTAACGGTGATAACATCAGAGAGCTGGTTTGCATCGAGAATTGGAAAATTTCTTCGGTACACCGTTGCTCGTTTTTTTTTTCATTCGATTAGAATTGAATCGGTTCGCAAGATCGCGTGTATACGGAGCGCGAAATCACGCAAGCATTTATATGACGGAATCGAGGCGGTTAATGATTCCGCGGTATTATTATATTCTTCACGCCAGCTCGCGGGAATAACGCTGTATCATGCGAAATTTAATTGCTAATTATGAAGAAAGTTTTTGTTACCTCATGCGCGCGCGCACGTCTTGGCACGAAGTTTTAATTAAAATTTTTTCGCAATTTCAATTTGGACGTGAACTTGAAGTCGTAAAAAAACTCGGCAGGCCGTTTTTGCCTGCAACTTTCGAAATAGACAGCAACGACGCAAAAGTCTAGCTAATCTCAAAATGGAAGGGACTACGTATTGTCATGCTTGAATTAACAATCTAATATAAGGGAGACACTCGCTGCGCGCTCCCGAGTATATTAGGTATAGTGTAATTACAAAAAGCGAGCGTTGAAAATAGAAGGCGAAAAATGACTTTCCAGGAATGGAGTTGCACCGTTGAACGGATTGCCACCGCTGCAGCAGCGCTCGAGGGGTTACGATTTATTACCTAATGACTGCTAATTAAGAGCGATACGATTACGCCTAGGACGAGTTCAGTATAAGCGGCTCGGTAGGTGTCCTCGATTATATATTAATATAAAAGTAGCTCCGCTCGTGCGTGTAAGCTCAGTTACACGAGCCGGCGTGCGTAGGCGAGAAAAATCAGTGTATAATATCGACTGATCCGACGCCTCGCCTTCTTTTCTCTCCTACACTATATATGAACGATTACTATAATACCTCTCAGATTACACACGCCCGTGTCGTTATTTATAAAATTTTAATAACAAATTTAAGTCCTCTCTCTCTTGCTCTGTTCTTTTTACAACAAAAGCAGTCTTGTAAAAAGGAGATATCAATTTAACGTTTTTATGAATAAGCTGAAATGCTATACATATCCGTGCATATATTCGAATGGCATATTGATTATGAGAGCCGACGGAAACTGGGGCAATTGTATGAAGAGATACGTATCAGGCGATATTTCTTTGTGCGCTCGGAATCGCGCGACACACTGAAGTATACGCGATGCCGTTCAATGTTACTGATACGGCCACTGAAATGCGATTAAAAACGCCGGCTATTCAATTAGCCTTGCATTATACCCTCGCAATAACGACGTTATAAATACGCGTCCGGTTTTTACGCCGCAGCGAAGCCCTGATAAAACGTTTATCATCGAGCCTCATTCAATTTCGCAATTTCGAAACGCTCTCGAAGAAAACTAGGTGAAACTCGCTGCGGCCACTCGACACGAGGATGAACAGCCCCGTGACATTATAACACTATACTCTCGCGTTGTGGAGCAATCGTCGCCCGAAATTTCCCAACGTATATACATATATAAAGTACCTACCCGCTCGCTCGCATATATACGGTGCAGCGATATCACAGCTGCAATTACACGAGGTCGCTGCCGATTCTCTCGTAGGATATACTCGCCTGTACTGCCCAAAGAGACAATGCGCCGGGATATTCGCAAATATACAGCTCGCGCGCGAAAAGCCCGAGGGAGAGCGCGAAACGAGCGCTGCGTTTTACTGCTGTATATATACCTATATAGAGCTTTGGCCGCGAGATAAAGTTGCAACGGTCGCGCGAAGCTGGACGTCGTGCTGTCGACTCGCCTTTGTGCGGTGCGGATAGTTATGGTTTTATCGTCGGCGGTACTCGCGCGTATGTGTGATGTTAGGGCCAAGGAGCCATGAAAGTGTTTCTCTATCGGCAGCTGTGCTGCCGGGGTATTTTTATTTATTTACCGAGAATCGCTCCGGCGGCCGGAACGTGCCTTTAAAAGATGCGATATATATCCCGGAGGAATTTTATCCGTCAGCGAAAACGCAGCGCCAGAGGATAGGGAAAAAATGAGTCCATTGTGCGGCTAGAGAAAAGGCCACAGCTGGCAAATAAGTCTGAGAATGCCCATGGTATTAAACAATTCACATCGCGCCTTCTTCGCTCCGCCACGCGGTTCCGCATAATTTTCCCTTTCCACTATACTACTATATATATACCGACTGCAGGGTGAAATGAGAAGAAGAGGCTGATGCTCATAACAGCATAGCGACGGCGGCAGGGATGATGAGAATATTTTCACGCTGCAGGCTTCTGTTTGCGCCGGTCATTATGCTCTCCTTTTTTCTCCTCGACTGTGTAAAAAAGAAACGCATCTTGCCTCGTCGCTTTAGAATTCAGGAGAAAAAGCCTCTTTTTGATTAAATTACTCAAGACTGCGCTCGCACGCACTCTGCGCACGTATACCGCGGCGGCGGGAGTTTGTTCTTCGAGCAGTGAGGAATAAAAACGTCGGTTTGCTAAATAAATCTGTTTGTGTTTACCGCTTTTATCCTTTCATTTTCGTGTTACCTGGTGGTTTTTAAAAACAAAGTGGTAAAGTCATATCTTTCAGTCAACGAATACCTTCTACTCTCTCCTGCCTCTAATCCAACAGCTAACCCTACTGAATTTAAATTAAGCATAATAAGTACACACGCCCGCTCATCTATTCTAAATAGCGCCCTCGTTTTCTACAGCTTGCAGCTCTATTTTTCTCGGGGATTCGGTTATTTTCCCCGCTCCTTTGTTTCTGCTTCTTGCTCGGTTTCCTGAAAAGTCGAGAGCAAGCTGTTTTTACCGTCGACCCAGCTCTGATAATAATAATATACATGATAATTGCATTAGGTTTGCGGCCTTATGAAAAGTAATCCAATACTTTGAACCGCGCCGCGGTCTCTCCGAAAGAAATTAACAAAAGATCCCGACCGAAGACCTAAATACACCTGGCGCTCTCGCTTATCTTCCAGCTCTCCCCGCGAAGCTCCGCACAACAGTCTCGGCTCTAAATGAAATATAATCTGGAATTCCGGCGCGAGCTATCTCTCCCGACTGCACACAGCCCCTAATCCGTCTGCGTCTCTCGCGAACCGAGTCAAATCCCGCGGCCGATGCAAATCTAAACGCGCGTCTATATCCCACTCATTTATCAGGATCATTTTCGGAAAGCCCGCGTCCCGCGCGAGAATGCAAAAGAGCATCGGGAGCTTGCGGATGTATAGAAGCGAGTGCGGAGGAAGTGAGAGAGGACTCGGCTGAGCTGCTGGGCTTTAAAAGAAGACGGACGAAAAGCAATCCAAGTTTCCGCGCGCGTTTATCTCCCGAACAGCGTCCGCACTAAACTTGTCTCTCTCTTTCTCAGTGTATACGTATACACAGAGCGACGGCGTATTAAACAAATACAGCCATAAATTTGGCTCTCGAAAGGTTGCTGCGGTACGACGACGGTGTACTTCCGCTGCCGCGGCGATAGTTTTCATTGGAAAAGAGATATAGAGAGTAAATTTGGAGGTGAACGACCCGCAGAGTTATTCTCCAAAAACTAGCTAAAATCGTACCTACACTCGGTACGTGTAGATGAGGATAATCTTCTGGCTCCGATATATGTATATAATATATATGCATCAGGAGAAAATAAACGCGCGTATTCCCTGTCACCCGACGATATAATGTACTAATGACAGCGACAGCGGGAGCAGTCGCGTTGGCGTAAAAAGCGTGTCGGCCAATTAGAGGCCACGAGAGAGACAGCCGGAGTGAAAATTTTCAGCACAAAGCCTGCACGCATATCCGCGCGATTTTTTATTTTCTCACCGCCGGCGATATATACATATATCGCTCACGGGCAATGAATGAAGCGACACTGAGGACCGGTATGCAAAATAACGCGGCGGCTGCGATGATTTTCGTTTTGCTCGCTTTTTATCGCCACCGCGCGTCAATCCCTCGACGAGATGGGGGAAGGCTGTCGCGCGCGCGATCAAGCCGGCTATAATTGTCGCGCGAGCGCTGTTCATTTTCGCGGAGACCGAGAGAGGGCAATTGCTTCGGCCTAATGACACTGCAACGCGCGGCGAGTAAAAGCGAGCTGCAAAAAGGTGTGTGTGTGTGCGATCGAGAGCGCACGCGAGGTGGAGAGGATATTTGAATTTAAATTCGCGTCATTAAAGGCGTCCTCGCGACCGAGTATACTTATCTCGGAGAGTTTGTTTCACGGAGCCTGCGTTTAATTATAAAATTCCATTTCTGTCTCGAGTTTCAAAGTGATTTTTTGGAATACTTTAAGCGACAGAAAATTTGCCTCGAATATCGCAACACACACACAAGCCGGCTCATAATATGAATATGTATTAGGGCTGATGGGCATTTTTCCGAAACGCGATGTTTCTTTTTTTATGTCGACGGTGAGTTTTTATCTCCAGAACATTTTCGAGTAATGCGATATATAGCTCAATTTCGCGAGAATTTTTATTTTCCACTCTCGCGTGCAGCCAATGTTTTTGTAACAAAATTTTCTCGGTTTAACAAACTTGTATGAATATACTTCAGTCAATATGCACGTAAAATAACGTAATAAAAATACAATTTTCACTCAGCCTTCACATTGACACGCTAACGTGGCAAATCCGATTATCGTTTCTCGCGCTTTATTTACGAGTTTACGATTTAACGTAGATTTCACGCGGCTGTCCTCGAACAAGTCGAGATTAATATTGAAAGGTACATCTCCGCAGTGATGTACTTTGACTCGTCGAGTATTTTCAGACTCGTGCAGCATAAATAAATCACAATTATACTCTTCAACAGTTGTTTTAATTTAACGACTTTTTGCAATAAGTACTCTTTGCATACGAGCATTACATTATTGCGAGCTTTTTAAAACGTGTCTAGGGATTTAAAAGCATCACTTCGTGTAAATGACTTGTTGAATAACTCTATCGCCCGCGAGCAATATAACAGGTACCGATTATAGCGAAAAGTATTTGTGTGTAGCATTACGTAAAAATGTCGCATAACGAAATCTGCTTCATAAAAGCAGACTCTACTCTCTTAAAAAAAATCAGCGAATTTTTCACTATTTCACAGTAAAATCTATGCCACTTTTTGAAATAGTGAATATTCAATTTTGAACAGTGCACATTCACTGATTAAATTAATAAATAAATTATTTAACTAAATTTACTTACTAATTTAATCAGTAAATATGCACTGTTTTTAAGTGAATATTCACTATTTCAAAAATTGGCATACATTTCACCGCACTGATTTGTTTAAGAGAGTACTCTTTTTTAACATATCCTTCAGTCTCTCCGAACCAGCGCATAAATTATAACAATTTCATTGTTGAATCAGCGCTCCGGAGACGCCAGTGAAGAGTGTGAGTGTATTTCTCTTTCGAAAAAAGAGTCTCAGCACATAGACCGGGTTTCGGTCTCGCGTGCAGTTCTCTTCGCACGCCGGTCCGCCGCGCGGTTTTATTTCGCCAACAAAAGCGCTCTCAAATTACCGGCAAAAGCCGATACTCAAGGCACTTTCCTCGGCGCGCATCATCCTATACATCACGGCGAGCGCTGCAAAGGGGTCGCAGAAAGCGAGAGCGCAGGTGCCTCGAGCGCGCGCGCGCGCGTCGATTGTTAACGGCGTTAATTTTATCTTAATTTCGCCTTCGCTCGCGAGCATAAGTCACGTGCTCGTAACGTGTCGGCGAAAAATAACGATCGGAGAGTATGACGTGCGCGCTTTCACTGATCGTGCCGAGATATGCATTGAAAAACAGAGCCTGTGTCGCAATGAGAGCGTAGCACACGAAAATGAGGTGCGTATAAACAAGCGCGAGAGTTGACGCGGCCGCTGAAATATGCCCGAGGTAGTCCGATGCAGAGGCAGCGGTGGCGGTGGCGGCATAAATCTGTCAACGCGCTCTATACTCCTGACTTCACACGTATATATAGTAGATAATAATAAAAACAATTAAAGGCCCGCGTATACAGCTCGGCCTTGATGGCCGCTCTCGTATAGCCCTTTCTCCTTCGCCGCGCGTCCTCTCGTTTATTTTTTTTTTTACTTGCTCCTTCTATACTCCTTCGTCTTCTTCTTCTTTCCTCTCTCTCTCTCTCGACGTTGCCTTTTTGTGCCCGGCGTGTACTCGTTATCGCAGCGCGCGAAACTTTTATCTCCTCGACAACGGAAACATTCATTAAAGCACGTTTCGAAATGGTAATACGCGGGGAACGAGAGGGGAGTCTCGGCTCTGAGGGATGTTCGCTAAATCAGCGAAATGATCGCAGATGCCATTAATGGCTTTTGCCGTTGCGAACAGGTTCTTTTTTTTCGGGCGAGATTTTTCGGCATGCGATCGATTTTTTCCTCCAGACAAGACCTTTTTCTCCATCAAAAAGCCCGCATTGTCGTTGCAGAGCGAAAAAATTGAATCCTCACTGTGCCCGCTCAGCTGTAGACGGCACATCGCAATTATAAGCGCGCGGGAGAATCGAGTCGATATCGCCTACATAAATACATATCGGAGCGACGAGAGGCATCAGGATTCGAGAATAAGGGGCAGCATCTGGGCGTAATTTCATCCTCAGAATGATAGTAATAACGCGCTAGCGCGGCTGCGTTATTATCACACCAAGTGCTCCACTTGATTATAATTACAAACGTAGCGGAATGATCCGCCGGCATATGGAAGGCCAAGCCAAGAAGCGCGCGCATGCTGCTCCATTGTTGGGCTGCTGCGGCTGCTGTTGCGCACGTGTTGCGCTCATCCGTCCTCTACAGCTCCGCAAAAATCGAGAGCGATGTGTGCGAGCTCGGCCGCCTGGACGGGGTATGTGGGCCGCATGTGCGGCGAACCCGACACCTCGGCGGTGTGGTTCTCGTAACTGCGCTCGTCCGATCGGTTTTTTTCAAATTTTCTCGCTGCAGAGCTGCAAAAGTTCACTTTTCAAATATCAATTATAACGAGAAGCATATAACGAAGAAAGAATGACTAGAAAAAGGCGAGGGATGGAAAGAGAGAGGCAAAACTTTTCAAATTTTACGCCAGTTATCGCACGGTCCATATAACACAAGCCGCCGACGAAGTATACGCGAGTGAATGAGAGAGAGAGGAAAGCCAGGCGTTAAACTCGATACCGGAGGTCGCTTAACAGGTCGTTCGCGCCGAAAGGCAGTTCGCTTTTGCAGCAGCGGACCGAGTCAGAGAGTAATATCTCGACGCGCGCGTTCGCGAAGTAGATTATCGCTCGGATCTCGCCGCAGCCCGTCGGACTCGCGCAAACTCGACACACACACACACACACACACACACACACACACACACACGTGTATAGGAGAGCTC